>PVJS01029140.1:0-24992 GCA_004027185.1 Glis glis
GCGCACGCGCATGCGCGCTGAGGCTGGCCGCGAACCCGGATCCTCCTGTCTTAGCCTCCCAAAGTACTGGGATTACATACATGCGCCACCACGCCCGGTTTGAGCATCCTTAATTTGAATATCCCAAATCCAGAATGTTCCAAAACTGAAACTTTTCAAGTGCCGCCATGACACCCACAAGTGGAAGATTCCACACCTGACCCCATGCGACGAGTCCCAGTCAAAACACAGATGTAGCCAGGCATGGTGGTGTACCCCTGTAGTGTCCCAGTACTTGGGAGACTGAGACAGCAGGATCACAGGATTGAGGCCAGCCTCAGCAATCTAGTGAGACTCTCAGCAACCTATTGAAACCCTGTTTCAAAATAAAAAGGACTGGGGGCGTAGTTTGAAAGTAGAAGGCACTTATCTCCAGTACCACACGACAAAACAAAAGTAAAAAGAATATTATATAAAACTACCTTCAGGCTATGTGAATAAGGTATATATGAGACATAATGAACTTTGTGTTTAGACTTGGGTCCCCTCAAATCTAATGCAAATATTCTGAAATCCCCCCCAAAAAATCCAAAACACTTCTGATTCCAAGCATTCCAATAACAGATTCCCAACCTGTACTATTATTATTATTATTATTATTATTATTATTTTTGCGGTACTGGGGATTGAACCCAGGGGCATTCTACCTCCAAGTTACACCCCCAGCCCTATTTTTTATTCTTTATTTGGAAATAGGGTCTCACTAAGTTGCAGGGGGCCTCACTAAGTAGCTGAGGCTGGCCGCGAACCTGGATTCTCCAGTCTCAGCCTCCCAAGTACTGGGATTACAAGTGTGCGCCACCACACCCGGCTTCCCAGCCTGTATTATTAAAGTACAAGTTGCCTTTCCCTATTATTAGAAAGGGAAGTTACAGTGAGCAGGAATCCTGGGGTCCCTGGGAAAAGGAATCAGAGAGGGTGTCCCAAGAGGACTTCGGGGCCTTTGTTAAGAGACTAACACTCCCAGTTGGTGGGGCAGCCTCAGCAAGACCTGGGAGTCTCGGTCACCCTGAGTACACTCATAAGAAACGAGCACATCCCATTTTCAGGTTATTAATTTTTATGAAAAAGATAAAAGTGCCTTCCAAGCCTATGTGCTTTTTCCATAGCAGCCTTACGGCTTCTTTTCATGGCAAGGGAACCAAGTAAAGGTTGGAGGGCTACCTGCTGACAAAGCAGTCAGAGGAGAGATGAGTGATCTTCACGGACGATGGCACAAAGCCTGATCTGCCCCCGATCTTGCCCCCTGGTCTTGCCCCTTCTGGAGCAAGGACGTCCCGGTTGCCCGACAGGCCAGCCTCTCCCTTGCACAGCGCTGGAGACGCACTGATTAGACGCTTGTCTTCCAGTCTCTTCCCTGGACTGCAGACCACCACCAGCCTTTTCTTTTATTTGCCAGGTTTTCATAAGTTATGATAACCTCGCCCAAGTTGGAAGACATTTCTCTTACGAGAATTTCCAGTACGTATTTTCTTTTGAATACTATTTTGGCAACTACTCTAATTTTTTTTTTTTAGCTTCACTAGGGGTGTGTGAATCTGGAGGAGCTGTTATTGGAGATAACCAAGCATTCACTGGTTCAGCCTCAACCTGGATGGAAGTCTGGGTGAAGGTACAATTGGGATAGTAACATTAGGTTCCGTTGGGCATTCATTTGCCCCAGTCCAGGAACCCGAGGACTTCAGGCTGAAGGAAGAGAGAAGCAGTCTGCAGAGGATGGGGCAATGGAGGGAAGTGGTGTGGAGGAGATGAGTAGGCCGGGCCTTTGGTACCCCCTCCACCGATTCCTTCTCCTGAGCCCCACTACCTAAACTAGAGAAGGACTAGAGGCATGAGCGGATGCAGCTAAGGTGTGTGACATTTTTGGAGGAGTGTTTTTTAGCAGCTTGGGGGCATGGGATATTTGGGATGCCTTGAGAGATGGCATCTGGGGCAAGGAGGGGTGCGGTTCTCTGGAGCACGGAATGCAGCCTGCGGGAGAGGAAATGGTGTGTGTGGAGTGCCTCCTCCTCCTCCTGAGGGGCAAGCCCTGGCCCACGGGGACAGATAGAGTGCCTCTGTGGTCAGAAGGAAAATGACTTGTAATATACAATGTCCAGTACAGACCAAGATATTTATAAACAGCTCATGAATGTTTGGGAGAAGTGAGAACATGAAGTTTTAAGCAAGCAAGAGATAAATAGAATACTCGCTATTATTAGCTATCAGTTTGCAACGTGTAAAATGTCATCTACCATTTATTTATTTATTTATTTATTTATTTATTTATTTATTTAGTGGTACTGGGGATTGAACCCAGGGGCATTCTACCTCTGAGCTACACCCTGCCCTATTTTTTTTTTTTTGCGGTACCGGGGATTGAACCTGGGGCTTTCTACCTCCAAGCTGCACCCCCAGCCCTTATTTTTTATTCTTTATTTGGAAACAGGGTCTCGCTAAGTTGCGGAGGGCCTCACTAAGTACCTGAGGCTGGCCGCGATCCTCCGGTCTCAGCCTCCCAAGTACTGGGATTACAAGCATGCGCCACCACGCCTGGCCCTATTTTTTATTCTTTATTTTGAAACAGGGTCTCACTAAGTTGCAGAGGGCCTCTAAGTAGCTGAGGCTGGCTGCAAACCTGGATCCTCCAGTCTCAGCCTCCCAAGTACTGGGATTATAAGCATGCGCCACCACGCCCGGCTTGTCATCTACCTTTTATATAGGACTTGACATGTAGTTCAGTGTTAGGGCTCTTGCCTGGCATGCTTAGGCCCTGGGTTCCATCCCCAGCAACACACACACACACACACACACACACACACACACACACACCTCTCAGGGGTGTTGATCATGGGGGCTGAGCAGAGCATGTGGGGAAAGGGGTACATGGGAACTCAGGACTTCCTGCTCAGTTTTCCTGCAAGCCTGAAACTGCTCTAAAATACAAAGTCTATTATTTTTAAGGGAATGTGTCAGAATATATAAAGTAGTCACTCTCAAACTGATTCTTTGGAGCTGGAGAATGCCTCATGGTTCCAAAGGTGGAGATGAGTTGGGAGATGGGATGAAGGGAAAGAAAAGCGAATAAGCTTTTACCATGCTGCTCCTTCAACTTGTCTATTGTACTTTTTTTGTGTATGTGAGTGGTACTGGGGATTGAAACCACGGGCATTCTCTTTCTGAGCTACAGCCCCAGCCCTATTTTATTTTTTATTTTGAAAAAAGTTCTCACTAAATTGTTGAGGGCCCTGCTAAGTTTCTGAGGCTGGCCTTGAACCTGCGATCCTCCTGTCTCAGCCTCCCAAGTACTGAGATTACAGGCGTGCGCCACCATGTTCACTCGGCTTGTCTATTGTACTTTTATCTGTTTTATGTGTTGAGCTTCTGATATATCATTATGAAAAAGGGCACAGCCCCTTTAATGGTAAAAGCTTCACTCTTAAGTGAGCTTCCAAAGGTTAATTTCTAGCCCAAATGACAAGTCTGCCATGTATTTGGAACATGAATCTCTCTCTGCATGAAAGTAGTACCCAGACCAAGACAGTGGCCTTGTAATCATGTGTGGGGATCAGGTTCTTCTCCCAGGCTGTGCTGTTATTAATAATGTAAATGTACCTTTTGCTTTCCTCAAAGTACCTCTATTATGATGTGTATCTCTGGCAACCGTGGCTCTAGATGGGAGATGAGCACTTTTTCGGGCCTCAGGACTTAGCTCGGGTGAATGTGAAGGGCAGGGTTAGGGGCAGGGTGGAGATGGACCAGCAGGAGGGTTGTGGATGGAAGAGACTGGAATTGCACCTGGAGCAAGGACAAGGATCCCAGGCCCCAGGACAGCAGGTGTCCTGGGCTAGAGACATGCAGGCACTAAGCAGGTTGATGTGGGGACCAAGGTAATTTAGTACTGATAAAAATTTACATTTAAACGATATAAACCCCCATCTAGATAATAAAATTCCTAACGGAGAATGGCAGGAGGCTGCGTGGTTTTGCATCGTGAGCGCTGCGCTGGGTTGTGGCTCTGGCCTCTGTCCTTGGCTTTGTGACTTTGAGTCTGCCTCCTTATATGTAAAATGAAAGTGTTAAGCTCAGCATTCAGTGAGTTTCTTCTTGCTGAACACCCTGTGTTTCTGGGTGAGCGCGTTTTCACAACTATCTGTGGATCTGGGTGTCTAAAAAAGTGCCTCTCAGTGCTCAATAGACATTTCTTTTTCAATATATGAGGAAGCACTGCACATAAAGGATGCTTTCCAATAGAAAATGCTAGTTTCAGAGCTTCCACAGAACTTGGATGGAATCTTTTATTATAACAGTTCATGTTGAAAAATGAAAAAATGCTGGGGTAGTGCCCGTTCCTCCCAGGATTTACTCTGTACATTTCCAGACACAGAGCTGGGTGAGATACTAACGTGGCATTCAATACCACATTTCTTTTATAAATTTCGAGTTCGCTAAATAGTTTTGCAAAGCCTTAGTGTACCTCATGAGGTACACAAAGCCTTATGTACACACACACACACACACACACACACACACACACACTTTTTTTCCTTGTAGAAATATAAAGGAAGTTTGGAAGGACATACACCAAATTTAATCTTGGCTATCTCTGGGGAATGGATTATTACAAGGGCTGGTAAACCTCCTTTTTTTTTGTGGTACTGGAGATTGAACCCAGGGGCATTCTACCTCTGAGCTACACCCCCAGTCCGATTTTATTTTTATTTTGAAACAGGGTCTCACTAGGTTGATGAGAGTCTCACTACTTGCTGAGGCTGTCCTCAAAGCTGTGATCCTCCTGTCTCAGCCTCCCTAGTACTGTGATTACAAGCCTGGCTTGTAATCATGCCTGGCTTTTTTTTAAAACTAGGGATTGAATCCTGTGGGGGGTTCTACCTCTGAGCTACACCCCCCAGTCCTATTTTATCTTTTTGAAATGGGGTCTCACTAAGTTGCTGAGAGCCTTGCTAAGTTGCTGAGGCTGGCTTTGAGCCTGTGATCCTCCTGTCTCAACCTGCTCAGTACTGGGATTACAGGTGTACATTACCACACCCAGCTCCAGTTGTTACTTTATATATTTTTGTATTGTTTATTACATTGAATATATATTTTATAATTTCATGCCTGTGATTTGTTGAAGAATAAGCTTTCAGGAAAATAAAGTGATTTATTTGATTTTTAGATACTCTCACCATTTGACTTAAGTAATTTAAGACCTAGAGTTAAATAGTATCATTTTGTCAGAACACATAGAAAAAGGAATACCCCTTCTTGAATACCCCTTTTAGAGTCAAAGGTGTTATTTTTGGTATATATTTGGGCAGTATTAAAATGATAATTAAGAGCCAAGCGTGGTGGCACATGTTTGTAATCCCAGTACTTGGGAGGCTGAGACGGGAGGATTGCAGGTTGGAGGACAGCCTCAGCAACTTAGTGAGACCCTGTTTTCAAATAAAAAATAAAATAGGGCTGGGGATATACCCAAGAGGTAGAAGGCTCCTGGGTTCCACCCCCAGTCACATACACACACACACACACACACACACACACACAATTATGCAAATACTTTTGTCCAGCTACTTAAAGAGGCTTGGACCCAGAGATGACAATTAAGTTTTATAATGTTTGTTGTGGATGCTGAGAGGGATATGTTGAGAGTTGTGGATGCTGAGAGGGATATGTTGAGAGTTGTGGATGCTGAGAGGGGTATGTTGAGAAAGATCCTGAGGTTGCATCCAGGTTACAGGGCAAGATTACCATGATCAGTAATTGGCCTCATGTAAGTACTACAGGAGAGGAAAAATGTCTGATTATTTGCCATCCCTGAAGCCTAGACTGTTAGGTGATAAGTTTCTTTATGAAGATAAATGGTTCTCTTTTGATCCAAATCTCTTAGGGACTTGATGTCTATACTATTTATTATATTTAATCAGATAGTATTTTGCATAACTATTGAATGGTTTAGTGATAAATCATATTAAGATGGCAAGACCTAGAATCATTAGTATGCTTCATAGATACTAGCAAGATACTTACCTGATGAACTACTCAAAAATTAATAACTAATTGACTTAAATGATTGATTCATTTATTTTGTCAATGTTTGGTAGTAATGATGATCCAATATAATTGAGTATCAGTTAAAATAAATATATGCATCCTTCTTTATCAAAACATTTACCAGAGCTGGGCATGGTGACACACGCTTGTAATCCCAGTACTTGGGAGGCTGAGACAGGAGGATCACAGGTTTGGGGCCAGCCTCAGCTCCTTAGTGAGGCCCTCTGCAACTTAGTGAGACCCTGTTTCAAAATAAAGAATAAAAATAGGGCTGGGAGTGTAGCTTGGAGGTAGAAGCCCCTGGGTTCAATCCCCGGTACCACACACACACACAAAAAAAAAAAAAAAAAAAAAAAACCAGAAAACATTTACCAGTACTGGTGTAAAGTTGAAAAATTGAGTACTATGATTATGATTTCTCTCTGGGATCCCCTTCAGTCCTCTCGGTTCATGATACCAAGAAAGAGTTAAATGGCTTAAAAGTATGAGCATGAGCAGCTCAGTTTCTACATTTTTGGTCTAAGAGAGCACCCATGTTGCACCTATCCTAGATGGATGAGAAGGTTCTATACCCTAGATGGTATATACATCCCAGATGGAAAGAAGGATATATACCCTCTTTCTGTTCACTAGGACTAGCTGCTGGAAGAGGGAAAATATGGAAGACCATCACTTCCCTGCCTTTTTTGGTCTTGGAATTGGGGGGCAGGGGAGAAAAGCTCTCAGTCATCATACGGCAGAGCGAAGCTGCCAGCATGCAGGGTCTCAGTTATATCAGACTGAGTTGAAAAACAAAGTCATTCATTTGTGTGACATCTTATTTGCAACCATATCAACAAGATAGTAGTCATCCCTTGTTTAATATAAGATCCATTGAGCACCTACTATACTCCCAGCACCGTTCAGGCTCTAAGAATAGAGTGGTAGACAGGAGACAGAGACCAGTCCTGTGTAATTTGTTATAGCTGAGAAAATAGATGTCTACAAAGCGTCTTGCCCAAAATGGTAGTGCTATGACTTGAGCGAAGCGTCCAGACTCTGTCTGAGCTGCACTGCCTGAGCGAGTGCAGAGGCCTCTGGCTGATCATCAACAGAACCTTGGGCTGCTTTCCTCTGCCCCCCTTGGTGGGGGCCAACTCGCTTCCTTACCGTGTGGATGTGTGGGCGCCCCTCGACTATCCCGATTACTTTACTCACATATTATTTTTAAAGGCATCCTAGCTTGCCATTCAGAAAAGGAATGTGGTTTTCCCTGGGCCTGGAAAAGGAGTAAGTGATCCCCATGGACAGGAATCTCTCCTCCACACACAGACCATCCCTGACTTAATGATGGGGTTCCATCCTGGTAAATCCATTTTAAGCTAAAAATGTTGTATGTTGAAATGCATGGAATACCCCTAACCTATTGAACATGCTGGCTTGTGACGCAGGGCGCTGTAGAGCGTCAGTCTCTTCCCCTCCTGATTGTGTGGCTGGCTTGGAGCTGTGGCTGCTGCCCAGCATCAGAAGAGAGCATCGTTGCATGTAGAGGTAGCCCGGGAAGAGATTCGAATTTGAGGTCCAATTTGTACTGAGTGCATTTTGCTTTTGTACCATTGTAAAGTAAAAAAAAAAATCAAGTTGAACCATCTTAAATTGTGAACCCTCTGTATGTAGAGAAGAGAGATACTGTCCAGGGATCACTTCCATTTTTCTGGTCCTAGAGAAAATCACATTTGTTTTCTAAATAGCAGCCTAGGATTATGTCACTAAAATAATGTAAGCTGGGCGTGGTGGTGCATGCCTGTAATCCCTGTACTTTGGAGGTTGAGACAGGAGAATTGTAGGTTCAAGGCCAGCCTCAGCCATTTAGCAAGACACTCAGTAACTTAGTGAGATCCTGTTTCAAAATAATAATAAAAAAAAGGGATAGGGGGGTGTAGCTTGGAGGTAGAATGTCCCTGGGTTCAACATCCAGTACCAAAATAATAATGATAATAATAATAATAATAATAATAATAATGTAATTGGAGCAGTGTTTTTCAAACTCCTGAGTTTGAATTTCGTAGAATGAAACCAGCATTTTTTATTTTTTTTGTGTGTGTGTGGTACTGGGAGTAGAACCTAGGGGCCTTCTACTTCCAGGCTATATCCCCTGCCCTATTTTATTTTTCTCTTTGGAAACAGGGTCTTGCTAAGTTGCAGAGAGCCTTACACAGTTTCTGAGGCTGTCCTTGAACCCATGATCTCCTATCTCAGCCTCCCAAGTACTGGGATTACCAGCATTAAAAAAAAAAGAGTAAAAATGTCTTTGAGTAGAGCATTGTTAGTTGTATAGGTAAATATTGTTATGTAAAAATTTTATTTAATGAATATATGTTTGAACTAGGTTGCAACATATTTTCTTACTGTTGGTTATGGTCAAAAACATTTGAAACAAGCCAGGCATGGTGATGCACTGCTGTAATCCCAGTACTTGGGAGGTTGAGACAGGAGGATCACAGGTTTGAGACAAGTCTCAGCAACTTATGGAGACCCAATTTCAAAATAAAAAATAGAAAGTACTGGGGCTATAAGTTGTAGATAGAATGCCCTGAGTTTGATCCCTAGTACCAAAACAAAAAACAAAAGCAAAACAAAAACCCCCAACCATTTAAAACATATTGGTTTACAGGGCAGCAGGTAAGAGATAGTTTGTGGAAAAAAAACCAGAAGTAAGTCATTGTCCTTAGCTATTATTTGAGTGTATATGTGCCCTCACGTATATGTGTGTATTGTTTACCACAGTGGAGTAGAATTTGTGTGATGAAAATACTAGTAGAAGCCAGGTGCAGTGGTGCACACCTGTAACCCATCTCCTTGGGAGGTTGAGGCAGGAGGATGGCAGGTTCAAAGCCAGCCTGGGCAAGTAGACCCTGTCTCAAAAGATGAGAAGGGCTGGGGTTGTAGTTCAGTGATGGAGCACCCCTGGCTTCAATCCTCAGTACCGAAAGAGAAACAGAAAACAAGTAGCAGAGACTATCTGGCATCAGAATATATGCCCAAACAGGACTTTTATTTTTTATTAAACACATACACCTTGAAATGACTGGTTCCCTGTGTCCTATACTTTGGCTTATTGTGGTTCCCTGTATTGAGTGGTTTCATTATTTTTGAAACTTATTTGTTTTGTAATTTAATTGTGTGCAATGCTGTAGAGGAATTTGGGGAAATAAAACATCTAACGGAGGCAATTTCCTAGATTTTGCCTGATTAAAATAAGCCTACAGCTGTTCAGATTTTAATATTAGTCATTACCGACTGACTTACTTTAAAGATGATTTAAGATTTTATTTTAAAATCAAGTTCATAAGTGGTTGTAAGTGGATTTTGCCTGAAGATATTTATGATTAGAGTGACATACAGCTCCCTAAACTGGGATTTTCAATAGATTATAGGAAAACATAATTAATTTGGAACTTGCGAAAACTTGAACATGGATTGGACTGATACCTTGGAAAGATAAGAGCTTGTTACCCCCATAATGATCTGTGTGTGAAGAGATGTTAAGAGTTTTTTTTTTGTGGTACTGGGATTGAACCCAGGGGCATTCTACCTCTGGGCTACACCCCCAGCCCTATTTTTTATTCTTTATTTTGAAACAGGGTCTCACTAAGTTGCAGAGGGCCTTACTAAGTAGCTGAGGCTGGCCGTGAACCCAGATCCTCCGGTCTCAGCCTCCCAAGTACTGGGATTACAAGCGTGCGCCACCATGCCCGGCTTAAGAGTTTTATTTTTATTTTTTATTTTTTGTTTTTTATTTATTTATTTATTTATTTTTTTGCGGTACCAGGGATTGAACCCAGCGGCATTTTACCTCCGAGCTACACCCCTGGCCCTATTTTTCATACTTTATTTTGAAACTGGGTCTCACGAAGTTGCGGAAGGCCTCACTAAGTAGCTGAGGCTGGTCACGAACCCGGATCCTCCGGTCTCTGCCTCCCAAGTACTAAGATTACAAGCGTGCGCCACCATGCCCGGCTAAGAGTTTTAAATCTATGTAGAAATACATTTTTTTTGGAAGCATGTAAGAAAAAAACCCTACTTTTCTATGTTATAATTTAATTCAGAGATGTGTAGAATATAAATTATTGAGATGGTCAGAACAGAGATGTGTTTAAATATTTTGTGCTCATTCTTTGCAAGGCATGAATAAGATGTATTTATTCCCTAGAATAACCTTATAATGCAATGATGGAGACATAAATATAGAGAAATGTTAGTCTTAAGAGTGTAGAAGTGTTTTTCTTTTCTCACCCAGAGGACAGGAGAATAACAGACAAAAGAAAAATGCCTTGGGGAGAGTTCTGGGCAGGAAGCTGAGCAAGCCCGGGGTGCTGGTGTCAAGGCTGTTATGGTGGCGTTGCGTTATGGACACATTTAATTTATGTGAGTTCAACCAGTGAAGGTCAAGAGAAAGAAAAAGAACAAACTAATAATTAGTTTGAAAGGTTGTTCCTAGCATTTCATCCAAAAGCATGTGTCCCAGCATGAGCACGTCATGGGCAATGAGGATCTCTTGGTCCCGTAGTTGGTCTTGATTCCATTTAGCTCTTCCCATGTGCATAAACATTCTTGTTTTCCCCCCAGGCTAGTTAGGCCTCACAGGCCGTGTTGAAATCATATGCAACTTTATTTTATGTGTGGTACTGATGACCAAACACTCTGTGCTTTTGCTGGGCAAGCGCCCCACCGCTGAGCTGCACCCTGGGCCCCCATAAATATTCTGAGTTCAACCCAGCCTGAACTCTCGCTTGCTCTCAGGAAAATAAGCTGACCTTCTACCTCATTGAAAAAACAAAACAAAACGGAGGCTCTTATCAACTGTTTCCGTCCATTTGTCCTTACTCTTGCCTGCCATTTGTCTATTTATCCACAACTGCCCCCTTTTATCCTGGCCTCACGGGGTTTTTTCTTTCTCTTTCTTTCCCTTCTTTTCTTTCTTTCTCCCAGGGGCATTCTACCTCCGAGCTACACCCCAGCCCTTTTTATTTTGAAACAGGGTCTTGCTAAGTTGCCAATGTGCTAAATTGCCGAGGCTGGCCTCAAACCTGCAATCCTCCTATCTCAGTCTCCCAAATACTGGGATTACAGGTGTGTGCCACCACACCTGGCTCTAGACCCCACATCTTAAAGGCTCTATGACCTCAGTGTTGCAGTACATGTACTTTTGGGGGACACATTCAAACTACATCCAAACCATAGCACCTACTTTGAAAGTCTGTGTATCTATTGCTCACCATGATCTCTGGACTTTGATAGTCCCTCCCTAAACCCTTCCTTTGCTCCTTCCCCTTAAATGACTAATTACTATGGATAGTTATATATTGCTCATTTCCTTACCTTCTTCATAGTTTTGCCTAACATTTGTTACATTTAGTTTCACTTTATAAGCAGAATTATATGATATAAATTATCTGAAGGCTTGCTCTTTTGGAAATTAATTTCATCCATGTTTATTGGCATAAAGAATGCCATTATGAGCTAGGCATGGGCAACGCCACACACCTGTAACCCTAGTACTTGGGAGGCTAAGACAGGAGGATCCTGGGATTGAGGTCAGCCTCAGCAATTTAGCGAGACCCTGTTTCAAAATTTAAAAAGGGGTGGGGGGCGTAGCTTGGAGATAGGATGCCCCGGGTTCAATCTCTAGTACAAAAAAAATGTCATTATATACCACAATGAGTTCATTTTCCTACTGGTGGACATTTTAGCCTGTTGCTACTACAAACAGGTTTGCCGTAAACATATTTGCACGTGTATTCTTGCTTGCTACCACAACCTCAGTTGCTTGCTTAGTTCTCTTAGGTTTCTTTTCAAAGTTTTATTGCATATTATTTATCTGGATTTCTGTGAATACTATTCCTATTCCCTCCTTACACTCCAGAGTTACACAAATGGCAATTTGCTAAACTGGTCTTTATTTTGCTCTCGGAGATTGATACATGTCTGTTCATAAAGAGCTTCCTCCTCCTCCTCCTCTCCTCCTCTCTTCCTCCTCCTCCTCCTCTCTTCCTCCTTTTCCTTTTCCTCCTGCTTTTTTTTCTTAATAGCTGCTCCTATTCCATGGTATAGATGTATGAAAAGTAATGCCTTCTAAGCCAGTGTGGTGGCACACACCTGTAATCTTAGTTACATGGGAGGCTGAGAAGGAAGATTGCCACACACACGCACACACACACACACACACACAAAAAAAAAAAAAGCCAACGTCAGCAACTTAGCCTCAGCAACCTATCAAGACACTGTTTCAAAATATAAAAAATAAATTTAGAAAAGGGCTGTGGGTGTAGCTCAGAGGTAGAATGCCCCTGGGTTCAATCCCTAGTACCAGAAAAACAAACAAACAAACAAACAAAAATTGTCTTCTATTATTGGATATTTGCTATTATAAATGGTGCTTTATTGCCTAACCTTGTTCACATGTCATATTTCACATGTTAGTTTATCTGCAGGACATATTCTTGAAGGTGGGTCGTGCAATCAAAGACAACGTACACTCATACTTTTAATAGATAGTTGTCTTCCACGAGACTCTACCATGTTACTCTCCCACCAGTGAGACCCGAGACATGAGAGTGTTCTTCTCCAAACCCTTACAGCACTATGTATGTTAAAATTTTTGGAGCTGGGCGTGGTGGCGCACACTTGTAATCCCAGTACTTGGGAGGCTGAGACCGGTGCATCCAGGTTCGCTGCCAGCCTCAACTACTTAGTGAGGCCCTCTGCAACTTAGTGAGACCCTGGTTCAAAATAAAGAACCAAAAATAGGGCTGGGGGTGTAGCTCGGAGGTAGAATGCCCCTGGCTTCAATCCCCAGTACCAAAAAAAAAAAAAAAAAAATTGGATCTTTGACAATCTGGTGACCGGAAAGATCTTAGCATAGTTTTAATTAGCATTTCTTATAGGAGCATCTTTTAATAGACAAGAGCTATCTCTGTATTCTTCACTAACCAAGTTGTGCCTGTTCATAGCCTTTGCTCATTTAGTGAGTTGTTGGTCTTTTCCTTACTGATCTGAAGTTTTCTCTAGGTTAAGGAAATGAGCCCTTCGTCGTGAATCACAGCTCACCCTCCCCGCCCCCACCTCAGCTTGTTGTTGTCTTTTGACTCTATGTATGGTATTTTTGTCATTAACAGATTTTGGTTTTGCTGTATGGGTGAACTTACTGATTTTTTTTTTTTTTTTTTTTTTGCGGTACTGGGGATTGAACCCAGGGGCATTCTATCTCCGAGCTACAGCCCCAGCCCTATTTTGTATTCTTTATTTTGAAACAGGGTCTCACTAAGTTGCAGAGGGCCTAAGTAGCTGAGGCTGGCCGCAAACCCGGATCCTCCTGTCTCATCCTCCCAAGTACTGGGATTACAAGCCTGCCATCACGCCCTGCTCTGATTTTTTTTTCTTTCATGGCTTTTAGAGTTTGTATCCAACTTAAGATTGCTTTCTTTATCTTGGGAACTAATTTTAAATAAATAAAAAGATGATCTATAAAGATGTTCATTGCATTCTTATAAATTTAAAAAACTGCTAATAATTGACAATGGGGCCTTTAAATTATGATATAGCTATATAATAGATTGCTATGCAACCTGTGTAAATAATATTTACAGGAAGTTCCTCAAATACATAATGCTAACATGTTTATAGATCAGTGTATAGGGAGATGTTGATTCTGGCTGACATCAGAACATATCTGTTCCAGATAATTTCAACTCTATAAAAAATGGCATGAGAAAAATGCAAGGCAAATTAATAACTATAATTGGATGGTGAGGTGGTTTTATTATTGAAAGCGTTTTCCTGTTTGCCATAAGCTTTATAACAAGCATGCCTTTTTATAATAATAAAAAAATGACAAACAATGGCTGGTACTGTGGCCCTAGCACGGCCATGGTATGTGTTTGTGGAGGGTCACTTGCTTTGGGTACTTCACATTCTCTACCCCCCCAGCAGCCCAGAAGCGAGGCAGAGAACACTGATGGCTGCAGGATTGGAGCTAGTTTATCCAGATTTTCTTCTTTTCTGTCAGATAGCAGGGTCTCAGGGAATGTTCTTTTATGTATTTCATGGTAGAGAAGGTGCAGCTCAAATTACAGTGGGATCCTAAAATTAGCACATCATAGTGGATTTTTATTTCTGTCTTTTAAATTCTTCCTCCTAATAGTGGTCTTTCTTTTAAATTCTCTCTCCATCTTCAATGCACATGGTGGAGTCCTTTTTTTCCTCACTAGCTCTATTGATTTACAGTTTATGAACAATAAAAGTCAATCAAACTCAATGTAAGGCTTGGGTTTTAACAAATCTGTTGACCCTGGAAGCTGCCCCCATAATGAAGACAGATTTCCCTAAGATGACAGAAATCTCGCTCCTAAAAATATAATTTAAACAATATATTGTGTGTAGTTCTAACAAACTCTGGAATATGTGCAAGGGCAACAGTTAATTTTAGATAGAGTATTCAAAAGAGATAAATGTTTGAAAAGTTAATGGCTTATACAGTAACGGTATGTAGTTAAACAATTAACTTCGCAAAGGAGCTCTGCTTTGATTATGGCATAAAATTATAATAAGTAGGCTGGGCGTGGTGGCGCACACTTGTAATCCCAGTACTTTGGGAGGTGGAGACCGGAGGATCCGGGTTCGCGGCCAGCCTCAGCTCTCTCTCTCTCTCTCCCTGTCTCTCTCTCTCTCTCTACCTAGTGAGGCCCTACACAACTTCGTGAGACCCAGTTTCAAAATAAAGTATAAAAAAATAGGGCCGGGGGTGTAGCGCGGAGGTAGAACGCCCCTGGGTTCAATCCCCGGTACCACAAAAAAAAATTATAATAAGTAAAAGTGATAAAGAACCATATGAGCCATTAGTTGGATTCTTTGAGGCCCTGAGATTTCCAAGGGCCAATCCTATGCATTTGGGGGTTTTGATTTCTTTACATTTCTTTGTCCTCTCTTTTTCTTAAAATGCTACAAGGTATCTGGTCTTATGTTTATTTTTGCAGTACTGGGGATGGAACCCAGGGTTGTCTACCACTGAGCTACATACACAGCCCTTTTATTTTTTATTTTGAGACAGGATCTCTCCAAGTTGCCCAGGCTGACCTCAAATTTGTGATCCTCCTGCCTCAGCCTCCCTAGTCGCTGGGATTACAGGCATGCACCACTGCGTCCGGCAAGACATCTGTTTCTTCTCATATCAAAATGAATGATACACTGAAGCAATTGAGGAGCATCAGCAAAATCCTTTCTTCAGGATCTTATTATATGTGAATCTGTGCACAGATTTACAAGACTAGAGAAACTGGAAGTATTAGAAAGGATGATTAAGATTTCTCTGGTAGAGTATTTCCCAGTGTAAGACACTATTTTAAGTATCTAATCTCATTTCAAAAGAGGAACACTTTGCAGCAAGAGGCTATGTTTGTGGCAATCAAACTACAGTACAATCTCAGAACTTGACGGTGGCCTGGTGTGGTGGCGCACGCCTGTAATCCCTGTATTTGAGAGGCTGAGACGGGAGGATCACAGGTTCCAGGACAGCCTCAGCAAGTAGTGAGAGTCTCATCAACCTAGTGAGACCCTGTTTCAAAATAAAAATAAATGGGACAAAAAAACAATAAAACTGGACAGTGGTACTTGGATAGCTTCTCCTGAGCACACTGCATTGGTGCTGGGGACGGTGAGGGTGGCGATTGCTGTGTCTTTTTGGCTATTTTCGTTCTACTATGCTTTGAGTGGTTTGAGCATCCTTCTGTTTATCCCTCCCATTAATTTTTCTCCTACTCCTTCCTATTCTTTTGTCCTGTTTTCTCTTCCTCACTACCTTTTTCTCACGGAATTGTGGATGAACCAAAAGAAGACCCTTACCTGAAATTTTGTTTTTATCCTTATAGATTTAACTTCTTAAAGACTTTGTACCTCAGATAAAGTAATGTTAATATCTGAGTTTTCTTAATTATTTAATTTGCATCGAGAAGCCTAAGTGAATTGATTCCACCCAGAAATCTGAAGTTGAAAAGTAACTTTTTCAATCTTTACATAGAAAATTTCCCATCTGCTTTGCAGAAGTTACAGTGTTCTGCAGGGGATCTGATGGATTGAGAACTAATTGGTCTTGAGTATTGCTGTGTTTATGTGAAAGTAATCTAGAGATTTAAAGTATGTGGTTCTTAGCTTGGTGTGGTGGCACACACCTGTAAATCTCAGTACTTGGGAGGCTGAGACAAGAGGATCGCAGGTTCTAGGCCAGCCTCAGCAATGTAGTGAGACCCTCAGCAATGTAGTGAGACCTTGTTTCAAACCAAAAATTAAAAAGGGCAGGAGGTGTAGCTGGGAGGTAGAATGCCCCTGGGTTTAATCTCCAGTAAAACATACACACACATACACACACACACACACACACACACACTTCTTTTAACTTGAAACAACTGAAAGAATTTTGATGGGCAAATCAGTAGAGTTGAGTTGTTGGAAATTCATGGAAATAGAAGTTTCAATAAGAATATGCCATCAGAAATTTGTTAGGATATTTGAAGAGAAAAATCTTAGAGCAATTGAGTGCCAGGCCTCTGAGTTCCATGACCTGGGATGACTATCTCAGTAGACAGTTGCCTTAAGTTCCTTCTGGGGAGATGGTAGAATAAATTACATGTATATAATTATAAATATGCAGTGGTACTTCTTAGGCTGATTATGTGGATGGACAAACAGTTCTGTTTTTGTGTAAGACATAGAAAACTGCTTCATTATGCTATAGTTGAAGAAAATTTTTCCCCCCAAGACTTACTTGTCTTTTTTTCCTCTGCTAAATTTGTGCTCCTCAGGGCCATGGATAGAATTTATTACCATGACTTTCAAACTTTTTTGGCTTTATCCTACATTAAGAAATGCATTTTAAGCCGGGTGTGGTGGCACACACCTGTAACTAGTACTTAGTAGGCTGAGACAGGAGGATTGCGGGTTCGAGGACAGTCTCAGCAAGTAGTGGGACTCTCATCAACCTAGTGACACCCTGTTTCAAAATAAAAACAAAATAGGGCTGGGGGTGTAGCTAAAGGTAGAATGCCCCTCGGTTCAATCCCTAGTGCCACAGAAAAAAAAGATATGCATTTTAGCTGGACACAGTGGTGCATGCCTGTCATTCTAGTACTTGGGAGGCTGAGACAGGAGGATCGAAGGTTTGAGGCCAGCCTCAGCAACTTAGCAAGACCCTGTTTCAAAATAAAGGGCTGGAGGTGTAGCTCAGTGGTAGAACATCCCTAAGTTAAATCCTTAGTACCATCAAAAAAAATTCATTTTGCATCACAATCCAGGAGACACAAACATATACAAAATAAATACGTTTCCAAACCTAAACCCTTATTATGACAATTGCATTCTGATATTTTTGATTCTTTCCTTAAGGAAAAAAAAAACTGGTTGTGACCGCTAGATGAATTTCATGGCTCACTCCTGAGTTGTGATCCACTGTTTAGAAGAGTGTGGTTTGACGGGTTTTGAATTCCCGGTACCTTGTAGAGTCCCTGGGACTCTACTAGTGTTGGCCTTCCGTCAATGTTTATGCATGAATGAATGATGGACTGGAAAGGTAACAGGGCACTGGTTAAACTGGAGAAGGTCTCCAGAGGTAGAGTTTGTCCCTTGGTTCTCCTGTTGGCCTCTTATGTGGCTGTGTTTCCAGACTGACCGGATCCACACCTGTCAGGTGGAGCTCAGTCAAGTGGGTGTTTTGTGCTTTTCTCTCTTAATGCGTCGTTTTAGAATACTCTTGGATTTTGTGCTCACTTCAGCAGCACATACACTAGAATAGTCTTGGATTAATTAATTAACTAATTAATTAATTAATTTTTGTAGTGCTGGGGATTGAACCCAAGAGCATGATTTTATTTTTATTTTGAAATAGGGTCTCGCTAGGTTAATGAGAGTCTCATTACTTGCTGAGGCTGTCCTTGAACCTGTGATCTTCCTGTCTCAGCCTCCCAAGTTCTGGGATTATAGGCATGTGCCACCATGCCTGGCTAGAATAGTCTTGGATTTTAAAAAAAAAAAAGTCAGCCACACGGGGTGGTGCATGCTTGTAATTCCAAGTAGGTCTGGGAGTGTAGCTCAGAGGTAGAATGCCTCTGAGTTCAATCCCCAGTATCACAACAAAACACACAACAAAAAGGGCTGAAGATGTAGCTTGGAGGTAGAATGCCCCTGGGCTCAATCCCCAGTACCAAAAAAAAAAAAAAAAGTCACAGAGATAACGCAGAGTTGCTACCCATGCAGCACTGGCTTCCCCTCTTGTTAACATCTTATTTTCTGACATGTTTGTCACAATTAATGAGGCAGTCAGGATATATTAATATTAACTAAATTTTCTGACATATTTAAATTTCTTTCCTCTTCTCCTAATGTCCTTTTTCTGTTCTAAGAACCAATCCAGGATTCCCCATGACATATAGTTATGTCTCTTAAGGGAGCCTTGCTTGTGGCTGTGACAAGTCTCATATATATATATATTTTTTTTTGATAACTTCGATGGTTTTCAGAAGTATCGATCAGGTGTTTTGTAGAAAAATCCTTCAATTTGGGTTTGTCTAATGTTTTTCAAACGGTTGGGGAAGTTGGGTGTTTTGGAGAAGACCATTCGAAGTAAAGGAAAAGGGCGCTTGCTCTGAACAGCTCGTCGCTGTTCACCTCACCTTAATCACCTGGCTGAGGTGAGGGTTGTGGTTTCTCCACTCCAGATTCACCTTCTTTTTGGGTCCCTGTTTCCAGATCTTACACTCTGGAAGGGAGTCGCCGTGTGCAGCAGCCTGCGTGTAGGAAGTGGGGAGTTGCGCTCTATCTCCTTCAGAGCAGAGGATCTACATAAATAATTTGGAATTCTCTTGCCCAGGATTTGTCTCTTCCCCTTCATTTATTCAATTATTTATATCAACATGAACCCATACTGATGTAAATGGATATTTATTTTATACTCTGGGTTATAATTCAATACTACATGAATTATTTGGTTGCTTAGCTGGTTCCAGTTTTAGCCACTTGGAACTCTTTCCAGTTGGCTTCTTTGATATCCCACCATGATGGTTTTTGAGCACTTTCTTACTTTTTCTTTTTATTTATTTATTTATTTATTTATTTATTTATTTATTTATTGGCAGTACTGGGGATTGAACCCAGGGGCATTCTACCTCCAAGCTACACCCCCTGCCCTATTTTTTTATTCTTTATTTGGAAACAGGGTCTCACTAAGTTGCAGAGGGCCTCACTAAGTAGCTGAGGCTGGCTGCGAACCCAGATCCTCTGGTCTCAGCCTCCCAAGTACTGGGATTACAAGCGTGCGCCACCACGCCCGGCACTTCCTTACTTTTCATCATTGCAAGATGCTCCAGTTCATCTTGGGTATTCCCTGCCCCAGTCCTAGGTTCAGCAATTTTTCTAAGGGTCCTGGATCCTTCTATTGGAGAGTGGTACTAGAAACAAAGATCTGAGTGCTGGGGTGTTTGGTGCTACTGGACAGTCATGGCAGGTAGGGCTTCTCAGCAGACAGACCAGGAAATACATCTGTGTACACTCACCTGTGCATACGCACATATCTGTATTTGCAGACGTGTGTGTATCTTCATTAAGCTAAGCATGAGCGTCTCCAACTCTAACCCGGTACAACATGGCTTATTCTAGCCTTCCTCTTCTGCTTATCTATAAACTCCCTTTCCAACAGTGAGAGAAGCCTGGCTCCCACCATCCACCAACTACTGATGCAGTTGTTCATTCCCAGTGTGCGTGGACACTGGTGTCAGAATTGCTCATTTGTACCTCCAGAAAAAACAACTTTATCAACTTGAGGGCAGTGATTATTTGTGTACAGTTATTTTTTGTCTTTAGTCATTTCCAAAGTTTCTCAGGTCAGCACCTTTTTTCTCTGACTCCCTTCAGTGAGTTTATGCCATGCATTAATGATGTACTTAGATTCTTTTGTCAAAGTCTGCATTCCATCCTGCGGTCCTTTTTGGAACTGGGGATTGAACCCAGGGACATTCTACCTCTGAGCTACACCTCCAGCCCTGTTCAATTTTTTATTTGGAAACAAAAGTCTTCCTAAATTGCTGAGGCTGGCCTTGACCTGTGATCCTCCTGTCTCAGCCTCCCAAGTACTGGGATTATAGGTGTGTAGCACCATGCCTGGCTTGATTTTTTTAATTGCATACATTAAGGTTTACTATTTGTAAAATAAAATCCTATGGGTTTCATCAAATGCATAATGTACATTACCATACAGAATAGGTTCACTGTCCTAAAAACAAATCCCCTGTATTTATCTAATCAGTCATCTTCTCCCTTGAAACTGCTGGTGAGTCTCATTTGTTTTCTATCTCAATAGTGCTGGGATTACAGGTGTGTACCACCACACACACCCAGCTTAAAATCCCAATTTCTTTTTTTTTTTGCAGTATAGGGGATTGAACCCAGGGGCATTCTACCTCCGAGTTACACCCCCAGCCCTATTTTTTATTCTTTATTTTGAAACAGGGTCTCACTAAGTTGCTGAGAGCCTCTCTAAGTAGCTGAGGTTGGCTTTGAACCTGCGATCCTCCTGTCTCAGCCCTCCAAGTTCTGGGATTACAGGTGTGTGGCACTACGCCTGGCTTTGGATTGTTTGTTTTCTTGTTGTTTGGTTTCAGTGTTGTTTATCTGCAAATAAACCCTTCACGAGATACATGATTTGCAAATTATTTCCCAGTCTGAGGTTTGACTTTGGCATACGGGTTTTTAAAAAGTTCTCTGGGTGATTCTGAACATCTAGTTCACAGCCCCAGATAGGAGCGGTAGATCACTTCTTTGGCTGCCTTCTCATATTTTCTGTTTCTCTCTTGTCAGCCTCTCCGAGTCTTGATGGCCTCATCTATAAAATAGGAATATTAAGTTGCCTGCTAGGGAACAGGTGTTTTTCAATTTTCAGTTGTCTGAGTCCATGACCACCTGACCTTTTGAAACTCTCCTGGCGCACTACCAATATGCAGTCAGATCGTCTTACTTTTCTAAGTGCCTTCACAAAGGAAAAGAACTCATGATCCAGCCCTCTGAAAGTATTTAATTTCTTTGTGGAATTTTATTACTCTCCCTACCTAAAAGCTCAACGGTTATGCTGGTGTGCCAGAATGAAATAAATCTGTCAGTAACATTGAAATCACAATAGGACACAAATTAACTGGATCATGTCTTGGAGGTACTGGTCACAGAAAAGACCTCTGTTGTTTACTGTGTACTACAAACTTTGTACATTTGTAGGCAGGAGAGGAGACCGTGTGCCAGTTTAGAATTTCTTTTTACTTTTTCTTTTTTTTTTTTTTTTTGCTGTACCGGGGATTGAACGCAGGGGTGTTCTACCTCTGTGCTACACCCCCGGCCCTATTTTTTATACTTTATTTTGAAACTGGGTTTCACGAAGTTGCGAGGGCCTCACTAAGGAGAGAGAGAGAGAGAGAGAGAGAGAGAGCAAGTGAGCTGAGGCTGGCCGCGAACCCGGATCCTCCGGTCTCCGGCTCCCAAAGTACTGGGATTACAAGCGTGCGCCACCACACCCGGCCCAGTTTAGAATTTCTCTACATTCTTCCTCTATGTAGCTATTCCATCATTAACAAGCATTTTTCTATAAAAGTTGTTTTTTTTTCCTGCAAAACCATCCCCTGAAGGACAGAACAGGAAAGCTGCTACAAGATATTAGAAAGAGTAAGGGGACAGTACTTTGGAGATTATCGATAGGTGGAATAATTTTTCAAAGATATTAATAAAGCCGGGTGTGGTGGCATACGCCTGTAATCCCAGTACTTGGGAGGCTGAGACAGGAGGATCACAGGTTCGAGGACAGCCTCAGCAAGTTAGTAAGGCCCTTAGCAACTTAGTGACACCCTGTTTCAAAATAAAAAATAAGCCAGGCGTGGTGGCGCATGCCTGTAATCTTAGTACTTGGGAGGCTGAGACAGGAGGATCACAGGTTTGAGGACAGACTCAGCAAGTAGTAAGACTCTCATCAATCTAGCGAGACCCTGTTTACAAATAAAAATAAAATAGGGCTGGAGGTGTAGCTTGGAAGGAGAATGCCCCTGGATTCAATCTCCAGTGTCCCCAGTCTCACACACACACACACACACACACACACACACACACACACACACAAATATATATATATATATATTTATGGGCTGGGGGTGTAGCTCAGAGGTGGCATGACCCTGGTTTCAATCCCTAGTACCACATACACACAAAAAGATATTAATAAAGTGTTATAACAATAACAAAAATATGGCAGTAATTGCTAACATTTTCTGACAAAAGAGAATTCATGGAGGAGGCTCTTAGCCTACCCTGTGGTGTTATTAAATAAATCGAGAGTGTCACGTCCTTTTTCAGCTTCAATTAGCGCAATGCATTATGGTCTCACTCAAACTTCATTGTGGGGATGACCTCTTGCCACTTAGCGTCTATTTCTATCCTCTGCCATCATGCCTGTGCCCTCTCCATGATGCTGTGGGAGCAGCACTGCATACGCTCTGGGATCCAAGAGAGAGTTTTAACTAGAGTCCTTTTTAGCTGGGAGGTTTGGGGTTTGGGGCAAGTCCCTTAGCCCTCCTAAACTTTGCTTCCTCACATGTACCACAGACATCTTTGTCAGCTCAGGTCACCTTGACAGATAGGTAGACTGAGGTTTAACAACAGAAATTTCTGCCTCAGCTTTCTGGAGGCTGGAAGTCGGGGAGCAGGGTGTAGCCATATTTGGTGTCTACTGAGGGTCCTCTTTCTGGAGGAGAGAGATGGAGCGAGGGAACCCCAGCTCTGTGGTGCCCCTTCTTGAGGACCCCCGTCTCCCCGTGAGGGATCTTCTCATGACCTAGTCACCGAGGCCCCATCTAGATCCACACCCATCTTGCCGTGGTTCAGTGGGGGATACAGACACCCAGTAGGGTTTGGGGTGACGTTGAGCGCAGCTCGGTCTACATTTGTGGGCGTTGTCCCGGCAGTTCTGAATAGCCTGAGTAAGGAATATATATCATAATCAGCTATGGAATCCGACTGGGAGGGTTATTTTTTTCTTTTCCTTTTTTATAACTTTTCTGTGGCTTCCCAGTATACTGCATTAGAAGGCACATGTCAATTTATGCCATTATTGGTGATGCTTTTTTAAAATTTTTTATTTTTTGGTACTGGGGATTGAACCCAGGGGCATTCTACCTCTGAGCCACACCCCCAGAACTTTATTTACTTATTTATTGTGTGTGTGTGTGTGTGTGTGTGTGTGTGTGTTTTGTTTTGTTTTTGCAGTACTGGAGATTGAACCCAGAGGCATTCTATCTCTGAGCTACACCCCCAGCCCTATTTTTTATTATTTTTGAAACAGGGTCTCACTAAGTTGCTGAGGGCCTCACTAAGGCTGGCAGTGAACCTGTGATCCTCCTATCTCAGCCTCCCAAGTATTAGGATTACAGGTGTGCACCACCATGCCCATCTAGGATTTCCTTCTTTTTTAAGACTGAAAGGTATTTCGTCTCGCCTATACACTGCTCTATCAGTGGGGTTTCAGCTTGACCCCATATCCTGGCTGTTGTACATTATCCTTTGGATGTATACCAGAAAGTAGGGGTGGTGCTAACCTTAATCACTGGCTTAAGGTGGTACCTGCTAGGTTTCTTTACTATAAAGGCACTGTTTCACTGTTTTGTGCTTTTGTAATTATCCTACTTGTGAGGAGCTAGATGCTTTGAGACTGTGTAGACTGTGTAGTTAATAACCTACTCTTCAATTTACCATGGACGTGAGACTCTCCATTGCTGCCCCTTGCACCTATCAGTGTTGACTATGATGCTCACAAACTGTAACTTTTATAAATTATTCTTCTATGCTTATTAATTGACAGGGCTGGAGCTTTGGTTCTTGGTTCAGTGGAAGGACAGGGTATGGGGGGAGTGAAATTTGAATTTCATGTAATTTTCACACGTCATCAGGTATTCTTGTTTTAATTTTTAAATTTTCAGCCATCAAACTGTAAAACACATTCTCAGCCTGCAGGCTGTTCACAGAACCATTCCATCAGATCTGGCTCCAGGGCCTTGGTTTGCTAAGCCCAGCTCCCAGGTCGAGGGGCAGGGGTCTGTGTGTTCAAGCACGGGTCGAGTTTCTGGGGCCATTTTGGGAAAGGTGGTAAAATGTCTTTTTAGGAATCATAAGTAACTGTGGGTAAAATCAATGGGTCAAGAGTTCAGGTTATTAGATTGCTAACTCTGAAAAGCAAGGGGGGAAACTTTAAGATGAACAGTTGAGAACATGGTAAAAACAGTTATTCAATCAGTACAAAGCAGTACATTGTTTTTGTTTTTGTGGTACTGGGCATTCTATCTCCAAGCTACACCCCCAGCCCATTTTTTATTCTTTATTTTAAAACAGGGTCTAAGTTGCAGAGGGCCTCACTAAGTAGCTGAGGCTGGCCGCGAACCCCGATCCTCTCAAGCGCACACCACCACACCCAGCTAGTTCATTGTTATTTTAATTAAAAAATTAAGGTTTTTTTTTTTGGTACCAGGGATTGAACCCAGGGGCATTCTACTCCGCGCTACACCCCCGGCCCTATTTTTTTATACTTTATTTTTTTTTTGCGGTACCGGGGATTGAACGCAGGGGCGTTCTACCTCTGCGCTATACCCCCGACCCTATTTTTTATACTTTATTTTGAAACCGGATCTCACAAAGTTGCGGAGGGCCTCACTAAGTAGAGAGAGAGAGAGAGAGAGAGAGAGAGAGAAAGAGAAAGATAGAGAGAGAGAAAGAGAGAGCTGAGGCTGGCCGCGAACCCGGATCCTCCAGTCTCCGCCTCCCAAAGTACTGGGATTACAAGCGTGCACCACCACGCCCGGCTATACTTTTTT
>PVJS01029141.1:0-25000 GCA_004027185.1 Glis glis
CAGAGACCGGAGGATCCGGGTTCGCGGCCAGCCTCAGCTCTCTCTCTCTCTCTCTCTCTCTCTCCCTGTCTCTCTCTCTCTCTCTCTCTACTTAGTGAGGCCCTCCGCAACTTCGTGAGACCCAGTTTCAAAATAAAGTATAAAAAATAGGGCCGGGGGTGTAGCGCGGAGGTAGAACGCCCCTGGGTTCAATCCCCGGTACTGCAAAAAAAAAAAAATTAAAAAAAATAAAAACTATATTTGAGGTATATTACTGTACAAATGTAAATAGTATCCTCTGTGATGATAATTTGTGTAAACCAAGCACTTTACATTATTCTCCTCTGTCAAATACTAGCCCAATCTTTTTGTGCTTTTGCAAATATCAACCTATGTCTTCATTATTTTCTCTTTTTTGTCCTCTGTTGCACTGGGCTTTGTCCAACAGTAGAATTTTTAGCATCTTTTTGTTGATACACAGAATGATCCAGCTGTCTCTTGATGAAATGATGTAGAAACCTCTAATAATTTCTCACATAAAAGCAAATTTTATTAATTTAATTTTGTATATGCATTTTCCAATAAACAGTAGTTCATTGTTATTCCAAAGTGTGTATGTGTGTGTTTATGTGTGCATTTTTTATATGTTATGTTTTTTATCAGAGGAAACTAATATGTGTAGTTCTAGGAATTATTCTAGAAATCATACTGTAGCAGCTCTTTTCTGTTGTTGACACATTCTTCCAGGTCAAAGATCCCCTTTCTGTAACCTCAACTATAGCCTGAACACAACTTCTCTCTTTTGGATTCTCATCTTTTCTCAACCTATCCCTTTCTATTTCAAGACCTCCTCTAACCACAGTCCCCATTTTATCAGTTTCTTATAATTTTCCCTGTGGAATGACTAGATAGTAAAAAAAAAAGTTCTGCGTCGTGGTTTTGTTTTCTGGAGAACATTATCTGTGTCCTCTAGCTACCAGGAACTTGATTTTTTTTTTTTTTACTTTGTATACTAAAATCTTTACACCTCTCCAAGGAAGATTACTTTTCTATCCCGCCCACCACTCCTACCACTAGAAGCTGTGTCCATGGATATTGTCAAATATTCTTGCCCTGCTTTTTTGAATTTTACTGTACGGACTGTCTTAAACATTCATGATGCCCCATCTCCTTCCAGAATACTCGTTCTTTTGTATCAGTGCTCTAGCCTGGCCTGAGTTGTTTATCCTCTCTACTCTATTCCCTGCCCTCCTGAAGCATCTCTAAGATGAAAAATAACAGTGAAATAGAACAAAATCTACAGCCTTTCTCCTGCTGGATGACCATCATCCTTCGTTGTATGTTTCAAGAAGGTTTCCATTGGCCTGAACAGACCCTGCACTTCCCTGGTCTGGTTCCAGCTCTCCTCAGCCTCCTCTTCACCTCTGGGTAGACTGACTATTTATTGCAAGCTTTCACATGCACTGGCTCACTTAATCTTTGACCTCAGTGTCCTAGGAAGTGAACATACTGAATTGAGGCTGGGGAGAGGCAGATGGAGGACTGGGTCCTTCATTAAAGAAGGAAGATTGTTTCTATTGATCTATCTCCAAATTGTCTTTCTGAGAAAGTGTAGTCAAAGAGAAGGGAAATTCAATAATATAAGATAGAATAATTGAAGGAAGGCATTCTATAGTAGGAAAAACTTGAGTTTATTTGTAAGTTGATAGAAAAATCCCCACTAGAGAGGCAATGATTAATCTAGCATGTCCTGGAGCAAACAGAGGTCGTTCATCCCAAATTATTCTATTTTCTTTCCTTGCTCCTCTTTATATATTCCAAAGTGTCAAGCAACACACATCGGATACAAGTATGGTCAATCTAGATTTACTTAGTTGAGTTGTACTGACTGGAGAACACTGGGCTGATCAGGTTATGAAGCTCAAATCAGAGCTAGGGATCTTTTGGACATTTCCTGCTTTTGTCTAAATGATAGTCCCCACCATCACCATTCTCTACTTTGCAAGAAAAGTGAACCAGAAGAAAACAGCTCCCTTACCATCATTGTTTATATCAATCTTATGAAGCACCACATTGACGAATTCCTCAGGACTCAGAGTTTGTTGGCCATTGAGGGCTTGCACAGACTGCAAGGAGACATTAAATCAGAAAATACTTTTTGTAACATTTCTGTCCCAATGTCACAGGATTTGGGGATGCGTTCATGTCAGTTTTACTATCCAACCTGTTCCTGTGACTAAAACTAAAGAGAAAAGATTACATGTTCTAGGTAACGGGACTTAGAAATTAAATTAACTGAATAAAGTCTGAAATGTTATTTGACATAGCCTAAAGGGATCATTTGATATATGAGGTAACAAAAGATGCCAAGAGCCCCTTGGAGAAGATATTATAGTGGTCATGATCATAAAAATTCTGAAAAAAGGAATCATTCTTAATTTCAGATTGATTCATTTGGATCTTAGGGAAGAACATGAAAGTATGACCAGAACTCTGTAAGCCTCTCAGGCTTCCTCTCTGGCTTCTGCCATTGGCACCTCTGGTTCCTCATGCCCTTTTGTACAATGATGGACTGGGGAGACCAACACACATGCCTTAGAAGGATGTTGACTTTCTCTCACATTCTGCCAGCACCTTTCATCATAAAAGTTGTCAGGAGATCCAGGGCAAATGACATTTTCCAGACTTCCTAGAAAGATTTAGCCCCTCCCTTAAGGCAATTAAATTAAATGACCCAGATTTGACATAAAAATTCATAATAAAAAGGAAAGAGGATTAGTCCTCTGGGAATTTGGACATAACTATCTTGACTGAACATGAAGGGATCTTCAGAAAAATGGATGGCAGCATATTTCAGTGAGAGGGCACAGTTTTAAATATGACTACCTCTCTTGCTGCTTCACAAGCATTGCTAGTCTTGATTTTGAGATCGACAATTATAAACTGTGCTCAAGCTCTACTCTTGGCCTTTGCAAGTTCAGGTCTCACAGACCTCACAGTTAAACACAATGCTTAGGACTATGCTTAAAAGTATTATATACAAGTAGCATCACATTAGATGAGCACTTTTAGCGTTTCTCAGTGTTTGGGGCATAGGCTACTGTCTTGGTCAACATTTTCACTGCTATAATCCAAAATGACTGACCACACAACTTAGAGAAAGGACGATCCATTTGCTCACAGTTCTGGAGATTTCAGGGGTCAGTTCATGTCAGGCCAGTGAAGTCTGTGCATGGTGCAGAGAGCAGAGAGAAAGCGTACGTATGAGGGCTCTGCCCTCACATCATGGAAGCCAGAAGCAAGAGACATAGCGAACAAGGGGAGGAGGAACCATATATAATCCCGAAAGCCACACCCCCATGGACCTCTCCTTAGCAACCAAGCCCCGCCTCCAACATTGGTACCCTATTTCTGCGAGGGCTAGAGAGGCATTCTAAATCCAAACCATTATAGCTCCAAAAGCCTAGACAGTTTGGCTAGGTGTCTAGTATCCCTACATCTTGAAGTGATACCAGACTATGTATAAAATGCATAATAAAAATTTGTGAAATCTTGATCACCCATCTCCAGGAAATATAAGTGAGACTGAAATGTTGATTTGGAGGTTGATGAGGCCTGAGGGTATAATACTTTTGGAAGGGGTTTCCAGCATGCTGTTTTTTCTCTTTTTCTTATAGGAGAAGCAGGGTGGAGGGAATGGTCTTCTTTCCTCCTTTCTCTCCTCATTTAGCATGTCTACTCCTTCTCCTCACTCTGCTAATGTATCTCTGAGCACTCCCTATATGAGAGCAGAAGGAATCAGGAGAGAAGTGGGGACAGGGGAATTCTTGCTTGGTAGGTACTGTTGTGGTCAGCTAGCTTCAGTGCTCTCTGGACTGCAGGTGTTGAAAGTCCACTCTTTCTCTGAGACACTCCCTCATCCATTACTGACACTGTCTCTCCTACAGTTCTCTAGACTCAAATCATGCATCTTGATTCCAGTTGGCTCCTTTCCAGGTTAGAGTTTCTCAACATGCACAGCATTGACATTTTGGACTAGACAATTTTTTCTTGTTCAGGGTTATTCTGTGCATTGTTGAATGTCCAGCAGCATCCCTAGTCTCTAATGAACTGATGGCAAGAGCACCAACCTATTCCTGACTCTCCAACTAAACAAAATGTTTCTGGCATTGCTAAATGTTCTCGGAGTAGGAATTCTCCTGGTTGAGAAATATTGCTCTAAGTACCTCTAGGTTTCTTCTCCCTTTTCCCTCTGGGTGGTCCTCTAGGCAAGAGCTAAGACAATTCTATCCCAGCTTCTTCTTATAGATACCTAACCTGGATCTATGGAAAAAATGACAGCATCCTTTGTTCCAACAAATTCTGAGAATGCAAATATTTCTTAAGCTGCAGCCTGCTACTTGGCTGTCATGGCCAACTTCTTTAGACTTTTCACACATGACTCAAATATGAAACATTGTGTTCTCAAAATGGCAGCACACATCCACATTTCAGTGGTTTTCTTAAATACCCATGTTATTGACTTCCGGGAGCCTACCAAGGAATTCTTAAAAGTCCTTCTCAAAAACACTCCTCTTCAAAGGAAACTATCAAGAACCTTAATAGAGAGCTGGCAGTATGAGAGAAGATCTTTGCCAGCTCCTCCTCCGATAAAGGACTAATATCTAGAATATACAAAGAACTCAAGAAACTTACTGCCAAAAAAACAACCCAATAAAAAAATGGGCAAGCGAACTAAATAGACACTTCACAAAAGAAGAAATACAAATGGCCAAAAATTTTTGAAAAAACATTCAACATCATTAGCAATCAGAGAGATGCAAATCAAAACTACACTGAGATTTCACCTAACCCCAATTAGAATGGCAATCATTAAAAACACAAAAAATAACAAATGCTGGTGAGGATGTGGAGAAGTAGGAACTCTACTACACTGTTGGTGGAATTGCAAATTAGTGCAATCACTTTCGAGATTGGTGTGGAGGGTCCTTAGAAGAATGGTAATGACCCAGCTATACCACTCCTGGGTATCTATCCAAAGGAATTGAAATCAGGCCACCATAGTAAAATATGCATATCTATGTTTATAGCAGTACAATGCATAATTGCCAAACTATGGAACCAGTCTAGGTGTCCATCAACAGATGAATGGATTACAAAATTATGGAATATACACACAATGGAATTCTACTCAGCCATAAAAAAAGAACAAAATTATGCCATTTACAGGGAAATAGATGGAACTGGAGAATATTATGCTGAGCAAGATTAGTCAGACACAAAAAGTGAAAGGTCATTGAAAGCTAGTGAGAAGTTGGAATACAGGAGGGACTCTAGACAAAGGAGGAGAAACCTTAGGGGAGTAATAGAAGGGTCCTAAGGGAGGGAGGCAGGTGAGGGGAGGGAGACTTGATGAAGGAAACACTTCAACGGACATGATGTACATACACAAATTTATCAATGCCAATCTAAATGGCACGCACAGGGAAGATGAGGGAGTGGGGTGGTAGCCGGTGAGAGACTTACTGAATGCTGTGTGCATGTATATCTCTATCACTCTGAACTTCATCATGATGTATGATTACAATGCACCAAGAAAAAATTTGAAAAAAAAAACCCTCCTCTTGACTACTTTATGCCCTCAAAGTAACATTAAGATATAAGCGTCTCCTTTGTAAATTCTAAATATATTCTAGTATGGTACTTCTTTACAATCTTTTGATACCTGGGCCAAATTCCATTTTAGCAACCTTATTGTGTATAGAAAAAAATGATTATTCTTTACCCTGCTGTTTTATTCACTTGTCATTGTATAGCAGGAATGTTCGTAGGCCACTTTTTAATAAGTATATATTCCAGATGCACTAATTTATTTAAATATTTACCTCTTAGAGGTTATTTTTTACTATCTAAAGTAATTCTGTGATGTAGATCATAGAACTTTTATTCTTAACAATTGTCTTTCCTGACCAAAAATAAGCAATGATGATTTTAAAATAAAGATAGCTTTTAGCCTCTTGATGCAGATTAACAAATTTCCAAGAAGTTTGCTCTGAATAATGGTGGCATCCTCTAAGATTCATATGCTATATTTACACTTTTATTGGTGTATTGTAACTATACCTCATAGTGATAGTCAAAGAGATATGCTCATATATGCACACAACATCTTTTGATGTTTCCCTCAACATCCTACTCCCCTACTCCCCTTATTCCTCCACATACATGCTAGTGAGATTGATACTGATACATTCATATACAAGCAATATTATTTGGACTTTTTCCTTCCTCAAGTCTCCTTTTTCTTCTCCATACCTCTCTCCCACAATCCCTCCTTTCACTACTCTAATGATCCTTCTCCTCATTTTCATGAAGTCCCCTTTCTTTTCTATTTTTCTCTGGCTTCCACATATGAGTGAAGCTGTATAACTCTTGATTATCTGAGAGTGGCTGATCTCACTTAGCATGATGTTCCCTAGTTCCAACCATTTTCCTGGAAATGACATTATTTTGTTCTTCTCTATGGCTGAATAAAACCCCATTGTGTGTATATACCACATTTTCTTTACCATTCATCTAATGATGGACACCTAGGTTAGGTCCATATTTTGGCTATTGTGAATTGTGCTGCTGTGAACATGGGTATGGGTGTATCACTATAGCATTCTAATTTTAGTTATTTTGGAAAGATAACAAGGAGTGGTATGGTTGGGTCATATGGTGGTTCCATTCCTAGTTTTTTTTAGAAACTTCCATACTGATCTCCACAATGGTTGCACTAATTTACAATCCCACAAAAGTGTCTAAGAGTTTGTATTTCCCTACATCCTCACCAGCATTTGTTATTGTTTGTATTCTTGATTATTGCTATTCTAACTGGAGTTAGATGGAATCTCAGTTTAGTTTTGACTTGCATCTCCCTGATTGCTAATAATGTTGATCATTTTTTCATATATTTGTTGACCATTTGTATTTTTTCTTTTTAGAAGTGTCTATTCAGTTCAATTGCCCATTTACTAGTTGGGTTATCTTTTTTTTAATAATTTTGAGTTATTTTTATATTCCAAATAGTAGTCCTCTATCAGAGAAGTAGTTGGTAAGGATTTTCTCCCATTCTGTAGGCTCTCTATTCAGGCCCTTGATTGTTTCTTTAGCTGTGCAGAAGCTTTTACTCTGATGCCATCCCATTCATTGATTCTTGATTTTTTCTCCTGGGATTTAGGGATTTTATTGAGGAAGTATCTGCCAGTGCCTATATGTTGGAGAGTTGGTCCTATGTTTTCTTCTAATAATTTCATAGTCTCCTGATTAATTTCTAGGTCTTTGATCCATTTTGAGTTGCCTCTTTTTCAGGATAAGAGACAGAAGTCTGGTTTCATTCTTCAATATACAGATATTCAGTTTACCCATCATCTCTTGTTGAAAAGGCTGTCTTTTCTCCAACATATATTTTTCATACCTTTGTCAAAAATCAGCCAACTATATGTGTATAGATTTGTCTCTGTAACTTGTATTCTATTCCATTGGTCTATGAGTCTATTTTTATGCAAACACCATGTTGTTTTTATTACTATAACTCTGTAGTATAATTTGAAATCAGATTTGGGAGGATTCCATCCCTTTCTATTTCATAGAATAATTTGAAGAGCACTGGGATTATTTCCTCTTTAAAGTTCTGGTAGAATTCAGCTGGAAATCCATCTGGTCCTGGGCTTTTCTTTTCTTTTTTTAACCCAATTTATTTTTTTAATTTATTTTAAATTTTATTTTATTAGTGCATTGCAATCATACATCTTGAAGGATTTCACAGTGGTTGACGTATACATGCACACATCGGTCAATTAGCCCTCCCCAATTCCCACCCCCCGCCTCCCCCTCCCTTCTTCCCGTTTTTAGCATAGTAGTTGACTTTGATATCTTTGTGTATGTCCATATTGTGCACCAGTTTGTTTCCCTCTCTTTCCCTCCCGTCTCCCCCAGTTAGTTCGCCTTCTTTGCTCATCTAAGGTTTCCTCTCTTTGTCTGGAGTTCCTCCTGTGCAGGGTCGTGGCTCATCCTCCTATGACCTCAGCACTGGGGTACCCTGGGGCAGGGCTGGGGGCTCTCCCGTCCTGCATCCCCAGCGCTGGGGGGGGGCTCCGGGGGCAGGGCTGAGAGCTCACCCACCCTGCATCCCCAGTGCTGGGAGAAGAGGTTCTCCGGGGGCGGGGCTGAGGGCTCACCCACCCCACATCCCCAGCGCCGGGTGGGGGGGAGTTCTAGGGGCAGGGCCCAGGGCTTGCCTGCCCCACTTCTTGAGCGCTGGGGGGTCTCTGGGGGCAGGGCCAAGGGCTCACCCGCCCTACATCCCCAGCTCCGGGAGGAGGGGTTCTTTGGGGGTGGGGCAAGGGCCCACCCACCCTGTGTCACCAGCACCAGGGGGTTTCTGGGGGCAGGGCCAAGGGCTCACCTGCCCCGCATCTCCAGCACCAGGAGGAGGGGTTCTCTGGTCGTGGAGCCAAGGGCTCGCCCGCCCCACATCCCTAGCGCCTGGGGGAGGGGTTCTCTGGGGCTGGGGCTGAGGGTTCGCCCACATCACGTCCCCAGTGTGGGGGTCTTTGGGGGCAGGGCCAGGGGCTGACCTGCCCGTGTTCTCAGTGCTGGGCTGCTGAGGTGGGGGCCATGTCTCATCTATGTCCTCAGTTCTGGCATGTTCCAGGATGGTGTTGGGCTGCTCATGGGACCGTGGCTCGCTGGCTTGTGTTCTCAGAGTTTGGCTGCTCCTGTGTATGGCCACCTCTTCTTTGTCTCTCCTCATCACACTCGTTGCAGGAGCAGAGGCTCATGGCCCACCCCTTGAAAACATCATCGTTGTAGGTGCAGATCTGGATTGACTTGGGCTTTATCATGTTCCGGAGTTGATCGGTTTCAATGGTGGTCTATAGTCGCTGTTTTCACAAGGATCTGCTGTCTCTTTGATGTTGGTCTCTGGGAGTCGCAGTGTAGGCAAGGCCCCGCATAGATGGTGCCTTCACCTCCACTCTTCACTTACCAGGTGAAATGCATGGAGTTCTGTACAGCTCCCTGCTCTGTCCACTGCCTTGCACTCCACAGCTCTTTGGCTCTCTTTGTTTTGTTGAGTTTTGGCTATCCCACTTTTCTTGTTAAAACGGTCTTCCCGCTGGCCGATTTCCGAGTTTCAGAGTGCCAGCAACATGCTGCCTCCCTTTATCTCACTCACCTGTGTTCTCATTGGGCAGTTCCAGGGGGCCATTCCAGGTCCATCTATGTCCTCAGTGCTATGGTGTTCTATGCTGGTGCTAGGTTACTCCAGGGGGGCCGTGTTTCACCCGTTCTTTTTCTCAGTGTTGGGGTGCTCCAGTGCCTGCCTGCCTAATCTATGTCTCTCCGCATCACTTTCTTTGTGGGGGCTGAGGCTCACATCCCACCCTTTGCAGTTGTCACCATTGAAGGTATGGATCTGGTTCAACTTAGGCTTCATCATGGTCCGATGTCGACTGCTTTCGATGGTGGACTATAATCGCTGGTTTCACAAGAATCAGCTCTCTTTGCTGGAGGATTCCAGGAGCCACGGTGCTGGCATGGCTCAGCCAAGATGGTGCCTTTGGCTCTGCACTTGGCTTACCAGGTGAAACACTTTGAGCTCCCTACCGCCCTCCGCTCTTTCCTCTGTCTCGCATTCCGTTGCACTTTGGTTCTCATTGTTTTGTGGAGTTTTGGTTGCCCTACTTTTCTTTTCAAGATGCAGTCTTCCTGCCCGCTGAGCTCCGACTCTTGGAGCGTGGGCAACACTCTGCCTCTTGCTATCCCGCCATCTTGGTTCTCCCCCTGGGCTTTTCTTTGTTGGAAGACTTTTTATTACTACTTTAATCTCTTTGTTATTGGTCTGTTTAGGTTTTCTATATTCTCTTCTTTCAGTTTAATTAGGTTGTATGTATCTATAAATGTATGTGCTTCTTACAAGTTTCCCAATTTATTAAAATATAAGTTTTCAAAATAGTTCCTAATGTTCCCTGGATTTCTTTTTTTTTTTTTTTTTTTTTTGCGGTACTGGGGATTGAACCCAGGGGCGTTCTACCTCCACGCTATACCCCCGACCCTATTTTTTTATATTTTATTTTTGAAACTGGGTCTCACGAAGTTGCAGAGGGCCTCACTAAGTAGAGAGAGAGAGAGAGAGAGAGAGAGAGGGAGGGAGAGAGAGAGAGCTGAGGCTGGCCGTGAACCCGGATCCTCCGGTCTCCGCCTCCTAAAGTACTGGGATTACAAGTGTGCACCACCATGCCCAGCTGTTCCCCTGGATTTCTACACTGTCTGTGATGATATCTCCTTTTTTATATCCAATTTTATTAATTTGATTTATTTCTCTCTTTCTTTTGGTTAGGTTGGATAAGGGCTTATCAATCTTGTTTGTCTTTTCAGAGAACCAACTTTTTGTAATATTGATCCTTTTTACTGTTTTTTACTCCCTATCTCATTAATTTCATCTCATGAGTTTAATTATTTACTGCATTTTACTGTTTGGGGGTTGGTTTATTTCTGTTTTTCTAGGGCGTTGAGATGCATCATAAGTTTACTTACTTGGAATTTTTCTTTTTTTAATGTAGGCACTCAATGATATAAAGTTTCCTCTTAAAACTGCTTTTATAGTATCCCAGAGATTTTGGTAGACTGTATCTCTATTTTCATTTCATTGATTCTAGAAATTTTAAAATTTCTCCCCTTATTTCTTCTTTGATCCTGTCCTCATTCAAAAGTGTATCATTCAATTTCCATATACTTATGTAATTTCTATCGTTATTATTGCTGTTGATTTCTAATTTAAATCCATTATTATCTGAAAAGATGCATAAAATTATATCAATTTAAAATTTGCTAATACTTGCTTTGTAGCCTAGACTATGATCTAGAATGGAGAAAGACTCATGAGCAGCTGAGAAGAATGTGCATTCAGCTGTTGTTGGATGAAATATTCTGTAAATGTCTGTTAGGCCCATTTTCTCTATAGTATTCTTTAGATCTAAAGAGTCCTTAGTGTTTCTTTTGTCTGGATGACCTCTATTATTAAGAGCTATGTGTTGAAGTTTCCCAGTAATATTGTATTGGGGTCCATCTAAGTCTTAAGAAGGATATTATAAATTTTATAAGGGATTGAACACTATAGAATATTTCAGATTCCTAATTTTGTGTTGCAACATGTGAGGTATATGCAGGATTTCTGAATTTTAATGTTTGCAAAGTATAATTGCAAAGGGCATCTTAGTACATTTTGTGTGTGAGAGTGTTGGTGAATGACCCTGTGAGATTATAATTGTAACAGTTATTAGTGCTGAATTCTTTTCATATGTTGGTTAACTCTACATTTGCTAACTTAGAAATACTTTAGTTCAGCTCCCGGAAAGATTAGCCTTCATACACCTTCATGTTTATTCTATTTCTCTTGTTATATATTTATAAACCATCTGATTCCCACAGATTTCACCACTGAGGCAAAGAAAAAGATAAGTGATTTTAGAGCATCATATTTATTTCATTTTGCATCCCAATTCCCTGCTAAATGTGTGACTCTCAGAGTGGACTGCACCAAGAAGAAAATGCTGGTTTGCAGTTTCACACTCAGTCACCAAAAGCATAAATGGAACTTAGATCGCTTCAGCAATTCAACATATATATCCCAAGAATAGCCACCCACATAGAGAGAGGTCAGCTACTCCACTGGGAGGAATACTGGATTAACTAGATAATGGCAAAGGATACTGTGCTACCCACTTACCATGAAAATATTCAGTAGTTCCTTTTTGTCAATAGAACCATTTCCATCAGTATCATACAGCTTAAAATACCATTTCAATTTTTGCTCCATTTTTCCTCGTACAACTAGATTTACAGCAGCAATAAACTCTATGAAGTCAATAAATCCATCCTATGGAAAGCAAGGTGGAAAAGAAAGTAAATATTTAAGAATGATTGTTTCTATATTGAGAAGTCATCATTCATGAGCAAGACTTATAGTACAATTTAATATAACCCAAAATATTTCAACATAAACTTTTCTCTAGTACTTCATTTAAAAAATACATATGTAGGTAATGTTTATAGAGACTTAAATTAATTTTTATAAATAAGTGCTTTTTAAAATGGGCATTATTTTCAGAGCAGTTTTGGGTTCACAGCAAAATTGAACAGAAGGTACACAGATTTTGTATTATGTCCCCTGCCCCCTCACATGCATAGTTTTCCCCAGTATCAACATCCCCTATCAGAGTTGGTACATTTATTACAACTAATAAGTATACACTGACACATCTTTGTCACCGAAAGCTCATAGTTTACATTAGGGTTCATGTTTGGTGTTGCACATTCTATGGGTTTGGAAAAATGTATAACGATATGTACCCATCATAATAGTATCATACAGAGTAGTTTTCCTGCCCTAAAAATCCTCTGTGCTCTGCTTACTTACTTATCCATTCATCTACTGAAGGATGTCTTGGTTGCTTCCAAATTGGCAAGTATGAATAAAGTTGCTACTATAAATATCCATGTGCAGATTTTTATAGAGATATACATTTTCAGCTCCTCTGGACAAATACCAAGGTACTTGGATAGTATGGTAAATGTATGTTTCGTTTTTAAGAAACCACCAAACTCAAAGGTGGTCTATAATTTTGCATTCTCACAAACAATGAATGAGAGTTGCAGTTGCTCCACAATCTCGGCAGCATTTGGCATTTTCAGTGTCCTGGATTTTGTTCATTCTGATATGTGTGTAGTGATAGTGCCTTGTTTTAATTTGAAATTTCCTAATAACATATGACATTGAACATGTTTTCACATTTATTGCCATCGCAGATCTTCTTTGGTGAGATCTTTGGCCCATTTCTTAATCAGGATTTTTTTCTTTTAGGTTTTTTTCTTATTGCTGAGTTGTAAGAGGTGTTGTTTTGTATATTTTGGATAATAGTCCTTCATCAACTATAGCTTTTGCAAGTATTTTCTCCCAGTCTATGGCTTTTCTTTTCATTCTCTTTACAGTATCCCTTGCAGTCAGAAAATTTTCATTTTAATCAACTCCAGCTTAATTCTTTCCTTCCTGGATCATGCCCTGGGTGTTGTATTTATAAAGTCATCCCCACACCCAAGACCATCTAGATTTCCTCCTAGATTATCTTCCAGGAGTTTTCCAGATTCACATTTCATATTTAAGTCTGTGATCTATTTTGAGTCAATTTTTATGAAAGGTATGAGGTCTTTGTCCTGATTTTTTTTGCATGTGGCTATGCACTTATTGAAAAAATTATATTTTCTCCAGTGCACTACCTTTGTTCCTTTGTCAAAGATTAGTTGAACATATTTATGTGGATTTATTTCTGGTCTTTCTATTCTGTTATATTGATTTGTCTCTTCTCTTGCCAACACCACACCATCTTGATTGCTGTAGTTTATTGTATGTCTTGAGGTCAGGTAGTATCAGTTCTCCAACTCCGTTCTCCTTCAGTATTGTGTTGGCTTTTCTGGGTCTTTTGCCTCTCCAGATAAACTTCAGAATCAGTTTGTCAATATCCACAAATAGCTTGCTAGGATTTTTTATCAGGATTGCATTTAATCATTAGATCAAGTTGAGAAGAATGGACATCTTGACAATATTGAGTCTTCTTATTCTTGAACATGGAATATCTTTCCATTTATTTAATTCTTTGGCTTTTTTGGTCAGAGTTTTGTAATTTCCTCATATAGATCTTGCACATGCTTTGTTAGGTTTATGTGTAAGTATTTCTGGGTGCTAATATAAATGGTATTGTGTTTTTACCATCAAATACCACTTGATAATTGCTGGTATAGGGAAATGATTAACTTCTGTAGTTAATCTTTTGAAATCTTGCTATACTTCCTTATTAGTTCCAGGAGGGTTTTTTTTTTTTTTTTTAGTGTGGTCAATTCTCTTGGATTTTCTACATAGACAATAGCAGTGTTATTTCCCCCTTCTCAATCTGGATAACTTTCATTTTCTTTTCTTGTCTTACTGCATTAGTAAGAACTTCCAGTATGATGTTGAAAAGCAGTAGAGAAAAGGGATGTCCTTGCCTTGTTCCTGATCGTAGTGGAAAGCTTCTAGTTTCTCACCATTAAGCATAATGCTTGCTATTGGATTTTTGTAAATAATATTTATCAAGTTGAGATTAAGTGCCTCTAAAAAAAAGTTTACTTCTTATGCCAAAGAAACATTGGAATGCTCTGACAGAGTCCGAGTCCTTATCACTGAGTATTCTTCTCCTGACTATTTTCAGATTGTGTCCTTGGGAAATTTTTAGTAGATGGGAAACATAGCAAATAAATAAACTCTGCATTTCTTTTTATAGAACCTGGTCAATATTTTTGGACTGACAAACTCCAGTTTAGTATAATTCCTTCCAATGTATAACGCATGAATCAAAACATATGAGTCTCTTTTTCTATGAAGATTTTATCCTATTAGTCAATCTTGAAAAAGATTATTTGAGGAATGCAGGCTAAGGTAGTCCCCTTATCCTTTTTTAAATTAATAAAACACATTTTAAGTTGAAACAGGAACAGTCTGTGTCACTCTTAAGAAGCATGCATTTCAAACCCTGCACACAAAGATGCTCAACTATAGCACACTCTGTTCTGGGAAGGCATGTGACCCACTCTGCTATTTTCCCATGTAAGGCCAGATGTCCATGGTAGTAAATCCCGCCCAAGAAAACATGCTGTTAACTGTATTCTCTTTGGAATATGTGTGATGTCAACACCTATTTACACAAGCAGGATGGGACATATAAAGTATCCCTCTCTAATGGAAATATAGGGGTTTGGGCTTCCTGGTCTATAAAGTGATTTGTGTTTGTCTTGAGACTTGAGCTTTTGTGAATAGTTTCACTAAGTCTATAAGAAAAGGAACTAGGAAATCACCAGTAGTTCATAAGTGGGAAGCAAGGCCTGTTTGGGTAGGTAATAGTTTCATTTAAGTTGCTTTTTTTTACAAAAAAAAAATAAGAAAACCACAGTACCTCAGATATTAGAAGCCAATTTGCTAATCACTATAGCTTTGTCCAAAATTTATATACTCTTACAATTATTTTCTACATTGTAAATGTTTTACTTTCATAGTCAGAAAAAATTAAAAACTGCTACATCTGGTGTTAGATTCTTATGTTTTATAACTTAGGAATATTTAACCCATCAATAACTTCAATATTTCCTTCAAGAGACAAGACTTCTGCCAATAGATGGGAGTCTAGCTGAAAAAGTCTCCTAAGGGAAATTTTTCCAATGCAAAACACAACTGGTTTTTTACCTTTCCTCCATCAGCCTTTCTTACTGCTCACTACCACTTCACCTTATTAATCCCTAGCAGAGCTCTGGCTGAAACAAGAGGTATACTATTATGTAGTAGAAATTTATTTAACACGACATCAAGATAGCAGATGTCCAGGTTTGACAGGACATGACCATTATTATCAGAAACAGGACTGGAGGTTTGTAGGACATAAACAGGGTGGACAGTATCCAACCAGTGGTACATCTGCTCCCAGGCCTTTCTTCTGGGCCTTTGGGCTGGTCAATCAACACAACTCTTCCCTGGACAGTTATTGGGCGAGTTTACTAAAGGGTCACAGGACCGCCCTCCCTGCAAGGCTGGCTTAGCAAGGTGATCTTCTCATGCACCCATAAAAAGCTTTTATTTGATAGGGCTTTGTTTCACTTTGTTTCACTTTATGAGTTCCGCCTCAGTGATCGCAATTTTTGGTGTCACCTGCATGATGAATGGCAAGTCTAGATGAAGCAACATTGCCTTTGGAACATTTGATATTTTATTATTAGGCACAATGCCTGGGTGGCCCTAACACCTTCAACTGAGTGAGGCTCTAAAAGATCTGGGCAAGCCCTACCAGGAGATGAGCATAAATATTTCCCACTAAATGGATTTTCAGTGAACAGCCTGGTTAATCTACTCTCGAAGCTGGTTTGTGGTGAGGAAACCTTTCCTCTTAGACAAGGGCATCCTCCTTCAAAAGCTCCTGAAAGCAAAGCGTTCCGTTTTCACTTCAGCATTCTGTCATGCCGACAGAAAAATTAATCCTAAATTAATCCACAGCCAACGCTTCTTTCCTATTATTTTTCTATTAAGATTTTGTAGAACTGTGCATTCCTCTGGTAAATGTGACTTAAAAGTTTTTGTTACTGTTAGAGAGGATTTTAGGTAAATGCTTACTCCGTAAATCAGAGAAAATTGATGATTGTCTTCAGTTAATCCATAGATTTCCATGGCAGAAGAGAGGAATAATTATTATTGAGAAAGTGAGATGATTTCCTTGTAAATATGACAAGGAAGAATACATAGAGAATCTCCAATGGCTTTTCTCTGGGATGATTCAGGAAACATCCTTCGTATTTCCATTAGCTGAGCTACAGGGACTCCTGTGGCACACAGAACTGTCTGGAGATGTCTGAGCTTGTGGCCTGAGCTGAATGGGTTCATAAACTCCCTGCATCAGAATCATACAGAGGGTGATGAAGAATTCAGATTCCTAGATTCTCACCCCCCCCAAAAAAAAAGAGAACACCCGGCATTGAAGCTGCTTAAGATGTGGTCCAAGATGCTTAAAATGTTCCTTAAGGTGCAGGAGCATGAAATTGACCAAATTATGTTATGCGCATGTACGAATATTTCACAACAAATACCATGTTCATGTATAATTAAAATGCACCAATAAAAATAAAATAAATAAAAATGCTTCTCGGCTGAATTTTACACATCCTAAGATTTTGGAAACCATTGACTTAAGCTGTTTTTCTTAATACACATCTTTTTTTGTAGGCAAATTTTATCATCAGCCATCTCTTTAAAGTGGTTTTTTTAATTGTGGCCGACTCCGATGTGAATTTGTGTAACTCTATTAAGACTCATTAGAAAAAAATGGCTCACATGGTTCAGTCCCAGAATAATATGTTCATAAGAACACAGTCCAGTAATCAAAACTAGTTTCAAAATAATGAAGTCTTTACTTGCACTTCTAGAATAAATGCAAGTTGTTAAGAAACCAATGGATTTCTTCACGTCATCCCCTTCTTCTCCCATCTGCTTGTCCACACACAGCCTTGCTGCTCAGTCTTCTGCAATCTCTGTTCCCCAGTTACTTCACTGCCAGCCCTAGCATGAGAACATTTTGTTCTCTTATCCCACAACTCTTCTCATAACTCTGCATCACAAAATTCTAAAGAATTTGTTTGGTAATGGCAGTATCTCCTTTGAAATTGAGGGAGGAGAAGGTATTAAAAGCATGCAAAGCCAGAACTCATTTGAGTAAGTCTCAGGAAAGAAGAGTTTGAGAGCATGCATATAAAAATAAATTTAATCAAAACACATTTGTTGATTTAGATATCATGTATTAAGGATGGAGTGGATTCCAGGGAAGAGTTAAATGAGAGGTCAGGATGTGGAAACATGACAGCTTCCTAGGCCACTAGAGAGTTTGACTTCATTTTTGTAGAGAGTGAACAAGAGGAAAAAGCATACATGGGGATGTCAAATTTAAGTTTTCTCATGGCCTCTAAACATATGGAAACTATAAGCACACACTTCATACATGTGAAGAAAATATAAAACATTAAAATATATATATGTCTAAATTTTCCTTTCCATCATTAAATAGATGAGACATTAGAAGTCTAATATAATAAAAATAAGAAAAACAAGATCCTGCGGAGCTTCTGCCCAGCAGAAAATCCATGGTGGGATATACAGTTGCCAGGCAAGATCCATGACCTTCCATAATCACAGCTGTTTTAGGATATGATCAATTTCAAGTGCAAGTAGAAGTTATAAAGCTTACATGCATATGAAAACAATTATTTTATTATTACTAAGCGCTACCATTAATTTAAGAAAATAAAGGAAAAAAGTCTATGTCCTAAGCCTCATGCTAGTCACTTTCCAGGTACTATCTCTACCAGGAACCTTGCAGATTGCCTATTTTAGAATATAGAATTGACTTTTAGAGGGGTTAAATAAGTGATCTGAAGTAACAAAACTAGGATGTGGTTGAGTTGATCATTTAAACCCAGTCAGCCTTTGTTCAATGCAGCACCCAAAAATGCCCTCAGAAGTCATTACAGTTCATGTCTGTGTTAGAAGAGGTGTCATGGACTCGAATAGATGGGATGCATTCAATGCAGTGTGTGATACTGGATTCCTGGGTGGGAGCTACTCAGGAGTAGACAGAATTGTGTCTAAAGATGCTGCACCTTGGAGCCTGTGCTACTTTTAAACCTGGAGCCACTCAAGGAAAATCTGACCTGGGTGCAATAAGCTGCTTGCGCTCTGGGAGACATTGAGGCCAGAGGTCCCTGGGGGCCATCACTTCCAGCCCCACACCCCACCTGCAGCCCCATCTGGCTCAGCAGGAGAAAAGGTATTCGTTCTCCTCTTCCCCCTTGTGCTCCCTGGTCCCTTTCATGAATGTTTATTCTGTCCATCTTGGAATCCCCAGCCACCCCCTGCCCATGGGTTAAGACTCCAGCACCCTTTCCCAGCCTACAGTGTCCCCAGCTGCCCCTCCACGGCCTGGCGTGTCCATCCTGGCCCTGGCTCAGTTGACCCTGCTCTTAGTGTTCACCCACTCTCTTGGCTGGGGATGTACAGCTGTCTTGTGCTGTGGAGCCTGTCCTTGCCTTGGCTCAGCATTTCCCACCTCTCTCCAGGGTCTCACACCTGACTAATCCCTCCACACCCAGGGTGAATTCCCACCGCAGATTTCATCTGATGTGCCCCCTGCAGTCCCACCTTGCTCCCTCTCTGTCTTTTTGCCTGAGTGACCCCACAAACAGACACTGAAGTATATCTTAGTATATATTCCAGGGACATCTGCTTTGGATGCTGGAGCCATGAATTTATAAACTGCATAATGTCATTGAGGGAACTTGGCTTCATTCCATTGATTCAAGTTCTAGAATTTCCATCCTAGAAACATACCTTCATTTGCAGATGGGAAACAGGCTGCAATAGTATTAATAACAATTACAATAACAGTAATCATAATGATAATGATACTATTGGTGTTAATGTAATACTTGCCATACATATAAGGCCAGACATTGTGCTTTTAACCCTAAAGAGGCCCCACCCAGTATTAGCCAAGAACCACAGCATCCGGAGTTCTGCAGCATTAAGTCCACTGGAGGCTGGGAGTGTAGCTTAGTGGGAGAACGTGTGCTTAGCACACACAAGACCCTGGGGTCTCCAGCACCAACTAGAACAAAAACCAAAATAATGTGGAAACAGAAATTATTATTAGAGCAACTAATGATAAACCCTATAGATTCTATGTACCCTTTAATGTAGGAAAACAAATAATCCAATTCCAGCAAAAGTTCACCAAACCATAGACCCACATTATGATGATTTCCTCCTACAGCATTAACTTCCTACTACTTTTCACAACATCACTATCTGTAAAAAATTCATGAATTTTCACAATTGCTTAACCTGAGTGCATTTGGATATTTTCTTTCTTTTACATTTGACATATTTCAGTGATATTTTACCAGCTATGATGGGTCAGTAGCAGCCTATGAATTGACACATCTGCCTGAAATGGCTACTCAGATGGTCAGAAATGAGGAAACCCAGACAGCTAGTATGAGCACATTACATGATTAATCAATAATTTTCAATGCTATTGAATTTATATTTTAGGGATATCAAAAAATTAGGCAATTATAAGGGTCATCCCAATCTTGTTAAATACATACTAATCCCTCTTATGAATTAAAAAAATCTGTAACAGAAATATTATGTTTGGGATTTATGACCTAGCTCATTTTCACCTGTAGACACTAATATTAACAGCAAACATAATCTCTATCAGATCTAGAATTGCAGCGCTGTCTCGAGGAGAGACTCATATCTGTATGCTGAGAAATATACTGCTGACTTGGTAAATTGGTTTTATAATGTGATCTTTATGCAAATCAGTCACGGTTGTTCTTGACCATGACTGTACAAAATCCAAGGGTTCTGAGACAAAGGGCTTCTCCTAATATTTACAAAACAAGCGCCTGATTATTAATAGGTTTCCTGAGTGTAACGAAGCCGGGACTATCTGCTTCCAGAAAGCAGCCAGCTCAGCAGATGTCTGATCCACTGTGAATTAGAAGTCAGTCTTAGGCAAACTTGGGGAAAGCAAGGCGATTGTCCAGGTTTGATCACTTCTGATGAGGCAACCATTGAAGATCCAGGATTATAATAACAGCAGCTTTTTGCAAGGAATTTCCTCAGGTAGTCAACGTGGGTTCATTCCTATAAGCATCTGTCTCTCTAAACTCATATTGTAACAGACAAAATAAAACCCAGCTTCATCCCAATTCAGTCAGACTGTCTCCTAAGAGTTTTTATTTCCCATGTAAGAGTCTGGATCCATGTTCCTTAATGAATAGAAGAGGTGAGTCGAGAATGCAGAAAATGGTAGCATCAAAGGTGGAATGGATATCACTTTATTTTTCACTAGGACCATAACTAAAATAAGGGTCATAAGAACTGCTTCAGAATTAGAAGTTTTGGACCCAGAATCTCCCCCCCCTTTTTTTTCTGTGGTATTTGGGAATGCACATAGGGACATTCTACCTCTGATATAGACCCCCAGCCCTATTTTATTTGTTTATTTTGAGACAGTGTCATGCCAAGTTGTTGAGGGCCTCACTAAGTTGCTGAGGCTGGCCTCAAACCATGTGATCCTCCTGTCTCAGCCTCCCAAGTACCGGGATTACAGGTGTGCACCACCATGTCCAGCCAGAATCCCATTTTTATATGTCCTCGTGGTACACAGCTCTTTGGTGACAGAAATGGACCTAAAACCATTTTCTGCCACTTAAACTGCAGTCTTTGTGGGATAGCAGTGGAGCTCATATCTGCCTACACATTACAATCATCTGAAATGTTTAAAAAAATTGTTTTGATTCAACTGGTTGAAATTGGAAACCAAGTCACTGGTATTTTCATAATGCTCCTAAGTGCTTTATATAGTCAGAATTAAGAACCACAACTTCAACAGATTTTGTTAAAATATATGAGCTACCATAGCTTATATTTAAATGTATGTCACCTGATAAAGCTGATGTCTTTAATAGGTAAAATTCTATGAGAAGCTCAGCTAAAATGATGATTGATGGTATAAGTGAAAATTCTTTGTAAGTTTTAAATTGCTAAATGTGAGATGTTTCATTGTCACCAATAAATGCTTCTTTTTTTCATTTCAAAGGGAAAATGGTAATTTTATTAAGAAATGCTTTTTGAGAGCTTCTATGCTAGTGGGTCAGAAACAGGTAGCCTTGGTCTTTGCCCTTAAGAAATTACAGCTTAATTGTCTGCAGCAGAATAGGTGGTCCTTTGTTTCCAGTAAATGCACCTTAGAAATTGTGACAGTAACTGTTGTCACCTTGCAGACCAAACAACCCAACACAGTGTTAGAGGTTGCAGGTAGTCAGGGGTTAATGAATAGCAGCCTTTATGACCCAGGTTAAAAGGCAGGTTGCCTGCTCCAATTTTTAAGGGTTCCTATACAAAGAGAAGCTAAGGAAGCACAGAATCAAAGGTCACTTTTGAATTTCAAATACAGATGAAGCTCCCATGCATGTGTCCTGGTGTAGACCAAGATGACAGAACTCTAAAGTGATTCCCATTTAATTAATTTCATCCTTTAACTGAGGACTGTGGCAAGGGGCAAATGCTGCCCCAAACAACACAATGTTCAAAGCACTAGGATAAATTAAAGGTGAGGAAAGCAGGAAGAACACCCTTTCGTTTGGAAATATAATTCCAGCATGATAAGAAGTACTGCTAATCAGCACTGTTATCAAACCTGAGGGGGCAGAGGTGGAGTTATCTGCATTTTGTAGATAAACATACCATCTTTTTATTGACTTTACTGCATTTTTTTTCCAAAGTTCTTTCACCTACATTATGTCACAGGAGCTCAATGATAATGTAAGCAAGATAGGTCTTATGTCCCAGTTTTGGAAATGAAGAATTTGAGACACAGAAAGGTTAATGGCTTTGTGCAAGATTACACATAGCAAGTGAGGGTCAGCCCTGGGACAAGAGCCCAGAAATCCTGATTTTTCCCTGAGGTGCTACTGATAAGGTAGAATAGAAGAAGTAAATTTTTAGGTAGAAAGGAGAAAAGATGGGAAGGAAAGGAGTAAATCTAAAGTCCTAAGCTTGCCTTGCTTAGGACATGCCAAGAAGTAGCAAAACCCATATCTCTAAAACACAATGGGCTAGCTTCACATCCGAAACCCCTGAGAAATTCCTGAGGTGATTAGTTTTGGAAGAGAAAGAACTTCCCCTTCTACAGAAACTCCTGGAAAATCACACCTGTTGTTACACTCAGCTGGCCACCCATTCCTGAAGAGATTAGTTTTGGAAGAGAAAGAACTTCACCTTCCACTGAAAACTCCAGAAGATCACACCTGTTGTTATACTCAGCTGGCCACCTGCTGGCCAGCAGGCCTCCTGTCTCCACTCCTCTCTGCCCCCAAAGACCTGTCCCCCCCAAAATTAACATCTTCTGCCTAAAGAAAAAAAAAGGGGGGCATTTCCCTCTATCCAATCCCCTCCCCATTTCCAGTGACTATAAAAAGAGACTGCAAGAATTTGGGGCTGCTGCTCTCACTTCTTGAGGTGGCCCGCGTTTTCCCTAACGTGTTATCCCTTTTCCTTGAATTAAAACCTCTGACTTTTTCTCTGACTGGCGAGTGTTGAAATTCTTTTCTACACAGACCCAAGGACCCTGGGGACCCTGAGGTGAGTTTCCCCTTCCAGACCGGGGAACTCCTTAGGACCCTCCGTGGAGCTATCGAGCTCATCCTGACACTACCTCTACCAGTGTTGGGCTTATTTATATTATAAAGAGATTTGCCAAAGGGCTCATTAAAAAATAACATTAAAGCAAAGATTTTGTTTGTGAGCAGATTTATAGGTAAACTACTATTATATACATCGTAGTAACCATATATCCAAACTCCGTAGCCTGTCACTTCTTATTTCTCTTTCTATAATAGGTTAAACATGCATATTTCTAAGTGTTCACTCATTCTCAAATTCCTGATTCCTGGGTTTGATCTGAGGCTGCTAATTTAAAATAACAACCTAAAAATTTACTTTGCCTGTTTTGTTTTGCCCTGGTGTTTAGATGAACCCTAATGCTGGCAACTGTTCTTCTGGCTTAAACTCTAATTCTATTTGTAGTTTGAGTTCCAAAACCATATATTCAGAGAAACTAGTCTCCTCTCTCAATGAGACCCCTGGAGGCCCAAAGAGGCAAAGACTTTGGACAAGTCATTAGACCCTTTTCTCCACCGGCCTCCTTCTATTGCCAATAATCAGGCAGCGATTACCCCATTTTTGCTTGTAAGAAGTGGCCTTACCCCTGCCTTCCTGCATCTGACACTTGGTTTTTCTTAGAAGAGCTTTGGTCGTTTAATAGCTGATGATGATATTGTATTTAGATAAAGCCCAGATGCACAGGTGTAAACCACTGAAACTCAAGAGCCAAGAATGAACTCTTGATTTCTGCTTTTCCGCTATAGAAACTTAATTCTCAGGAAATAAATGTCTTTGTGAATATGGGGGAGACCATGAATCTTAAATGGATTTAGACCATAAAAAATGACTTGGAAGAATACATAGTTAGAGACAGTTTTTTTTTTTTTCCTGGTTTCTCCTGGCTATTCCCAAACTAGATAAAGCTTTCCTGGGCTGGGGAGGTGTGGAATAAGGGGAGGAAAAGAGGGTTACCAGACACTGGTTGAAGGAACAACACTTTGTAAGGACAAGAGTGGTCAGAGGGGTGACGAGGCACCAGGCTTGGCAGATGTAAGAGCAGAAGGACCTGTGATCTGCTCCCTGGATGGAAACACATGGAGGCCCCAGCACCTAGCAGAGCTTGGGCAAAAACTCTGTAAGGCATCCCTGTGAAGACAAGCCTGAGCCATCCCCAGTGGCTTCCATGCCTAGGAGCATAAGCTAGCTAGTGTTACCGTTAAATACAGAATGTCCCCTGAAGAGCTCATGTATTAATGTTCAGAGTAATTAAGTCATGAGGGCTGTAATCTCATCAATGGATAAATGCATTGTAATGGATTTACTGGGTGGTAACTTGAGTAGTTAGGGTGTGGCTGGAGGAGGTGGGTCCCTGGGGTTGCAGCCTTGGGAATTATATATGGTTCCTCCTCCCCTTGCTTGCTCGCTGCTTCTGGCCTCCATGATGTGAGGAGCAGAGCCTGTGTGCTCTCCCTCTCTCTGCTTCCCGCCACGATGCCCTGAGCTTCAGACTCTGCCCTCACATGGACTGAACCCAGAATCTCAAAAAAAACAATGTGAGCAATTAAATCTTCCTTCCTCTAAGTTGTGTGGTTAGTCAGTGAGAATGTTGACCGAGACACTAAGAAAATCTGATCTGGGAGGTTTCGCTATATGGAGACAACAGCTCCCTGAGTGAGTCCAGAGATTAAGAGAGATAGTATCTCAGCCTGATGAGGTAGAATAGAAAAGATAGAAATATTAGGCAGAAAGGAGACATTGGGGAAATAGAGATTTAAAATTTTGAAAGTTCATAATTTAACTCCACCCTATAGGGTGGCTTCAGTCAAGCAGAAGCCTTAGTGAATCCATACCCTTAATCACAATGGCTCCTCTCCACACCTGAGATGCTTAATGTAAATAAGGTGGGTGAGGAAGACAAAAGGCCAAACCCCACTGCCTATCTGTTGCCAGGGAAACAGGACTAAGAGGAAGTCCTGCCCTCCACTGTGTGACCCTACCTACCTCCTCCTATAAAGAACCGCGAAAGCACACGGACGCTCTCTTGCTCACCTGGATGGATGGACGCGCGCAGGGAGACTCGCTCTCCCCTTCTTAGATGACCCCCAACCTGTATCCCCGTCTTTCTTAGTTAACCCCCAACCTGTATCCCCACCTTTTTAAGTTAATTAAAACCTTTGC
>PVJS01029142.1:14889-25198 GCA_004027185.1 Glis glis
CGGGGATTGAACCCAGGGGCGTTCTACCTCCACGCTACACCCCCGGCCCTATTTTTTATACTTTATTTTGAAACCAGGTCTCATGAAGTTGTGGAGGGCCTCACTAGGAAGAGAGAGAGAGAGAGAGAGAGAGAGAGACAGGGAGAGAGAGAGAGAGAGCGCGAGAGAGAGCCGAGGCTGGCCGCGAACCCGGATCCTCTGCTCTCCACCTCCCAAAGTACTGGGATTACAAGCGTGCGCCACCACCCTCGGCCCCAACTTTAATTCTTTACCTGTAACATAGTATCACAAAATACATATTACCACTTTTAGTTCTTTTAAAATGTCTTCTGAAGAATGCATTGTTTTTTTCTTTCTCAGTTCAAGTAAAACAATTTTCAGAAAGTTGAATGAGTGCTATGAGTGCTGTCTTTCCTAATACTGTCCTAAATATACAATATTTTGGCGTATGGTGGTTGAGAGGGGAGATTGAATGCTGGTTTAGTCATTATGTGTCTTTATGGTGTCATCACCAAACATGGCCATCTTTTCTTAGGGTTCTCAATTACAGGGACAGGCAGGTTACTGACGCAACATTCCTCATTCTATGAAACAAGATATCTTTAGGTATTTTAGTCTATTTAGGTATTTCAGTTTTTCTTGATACTTCATTGGCACTAAGAATTATTAGGTTGCTCCAGGATCTCATTGGCTCACAGGAAATGTGCTGGGACTGTCTTCAACACTTAAGATACTATCTACTTGTATTGCCATTTTGACATTTTATCTTCTTGGATTTTTTTCATCTTTTAAGTTTTAACATGAAAAATAGGCTCAAGTCTCTCCAAGTCTCTCACTCTTGCTAAATTAATGGATGTTGCCTTCAGATTTTACCTACCCAGGGACCTACCAACATAGACGATATAATCTTTCCCCTTCCAATTTCCTAGTCCTACCTTCCTGGAAAAGAATCATCAGATCTGGAAACTAGATTGCATTGTATCTACTGAGCAAATTTCATACTTTGAGTTTACTTCAGCCTTGCAGTCTACCCTAATACAAAATCATTGCTCTTAATGTTAACATCTATTACCTTAGCCAATACAGACATTGTAATTTATCCTTCTGAATATAGTCAGTAGCAGGACCTAGAAAAGTCACATAATATTTCAAAATATCTTCCAACTATATGACACTCAATCTTTCAATTTGACTTTTGCTTCATTAAAATATGTCTTTCATGTTTTACTGACAACAGTTCTCTGTGCTATAAAGGCTTCTCAGGTTGGAATTGGCATCTCTAGGTTATATGATTAAATCAGATATCTTAAAATGAATGTTTGCATATATTGGCCATGATAGACAAAGCATTGTCTGCCACATTAATATATAAATCTTCAAAGGATATTTGACAAGTTTAATCAGTGAGCTAATATTCTTATTGCTATAATTGATGTTTCCTAGAGTAGATACATTTTGCAGTTCTTTTATTCAAAAGAATCATATTAATATAACCCATCTAAGGTTTTTCTTGATAACATGCATATATAAAGATTGCCAATTATAGGCTAAAATTATAGGCGAAGCTCGGGGGTAGAGGGCATATCTATCATGTGCAAGGCCCTGGATTTGATTCCCAGCAATACACACACACACACACACACACACACATACGCACACACACACACACAAATGTGTGTGCATATGTGTAAATGTGTGTATGTGTGTGTGTTTACTATACTGTAATAGTATATTCTGAAATATCCTTTATTAAAATTTTTCTATGGTTAAGAATTTAAATCATTTTGTGTTTTGTTGTCACAAATACTGTGTATGCTTTTACATCTTTAAGGATAATTTTATTAAATACCTTGCTAAAATCAAATATGCCAGAGCAAAAGCACACATACAAAATTTCGATACATCATGCAAAATTATTCCTCAAAATAGCAATACTTATTCTTCCATCAGATTGTAGAAGACATGATCTATTTGCCTACATCTTGAGCAATGAATATAGTTATTTTGATTTCTTACATACTTGTATTGGTGCATTGTAGTCTCATATCATAATGTAGTTCAGAGTGATAGTAACATACATACACACAGCAATTGGTGGGCTTCCCCTGCCTCCCTCCCTGCTCCCTCCCCCTCCCCATATATGATATTGAGATTGACATTGGTTGCTTTAATATAGCAATATAGTATAATTTTTCCTATGTAGAAATGGTAATTTGATCTTTCTATTATTGAAATTTTATATATTTACTGAATTTTTAAATCTTCATGAGTTGTCACTTTTTTCTTTTATGTTTTCTATATTTTTATTAGAGTTTATATATTATGAAGAGTAGTATTTTTCCCGTTATGTATATTCCAATTATTTTATCAATTGTTTAACTTAATTATTTGAAATTGCTCATTTCTTATAGTCACTATAAATGCAATTTTATAAAAATTATATTTGAGCGGAGCATAGTGGTGCATGGCTGCAATACCAGTCCTTGGGAGGTTGAAACAGGAGGATCGCAGGTTCTAGGCCAACCTCAGCAACTTAGCAAGACCCTCCGCAATTTAGCAAGAACCTGTTTCAAAATAACAAATAAAAAGTTCGGAGGCTATAACTCAGAGGTCCTGGCTTCAATCCTTAGTAACACACAAAAAAAATTATTATATTTGCTTTTTTAATCAAATGTATTATAATAATGCAAACTATTTAATTTCACCATTAGATTCTAGCCATGATATTCTGCACCCTTGTATTTTCATTTTTTTGTTTTTTCTTCAATGTCTCGGATAGCATTTAATAGTAAATGATTTTAGTCTCCTTCAGATTGCTCTATTATCTTGACTTTCTGAGTTGTTGATTTGATAACTCCATAATACACAAAATTTCATTTGTTACCTAGTACTCACAATTACTAATAACTTACCTAACGACTTGATATGGCCAAACTTCGGTGGTTGCTCTTTCTTCCCATAGGCCATTGAACTTTGGCTTGACTTCAAGCTTCAGCAGTCAATATGGTGCCACAGGAAGAACATTTCCTGTTAAACTGGCCTGATCATGCTGTCTACTCATTGCCCCCCACTTGCCTCTCTCACCCACAAAGTTGCTGCCTGCCCTGTTTGTCTTTGTTTGTTTGCTAGACTGTCACTTTCCCTGACCATTCCCAGCTCTTAAGTGCCACTAATTGCAGGCTGATTGCTCTGATGTTTTCAATAATGCCTTAGGACATAACTTGCCTCAGAGGCTAATCTAATCAAACCCATGCACTGAAGGGATAGTTCCTGAGGCCAGTGTTTTAGATTACTTCTGACCACAGGAGGGCTTTCTCAGCTGTCTCCTGTTTCTCTTTGGCAAGCTAACCAGCTTCCATGTCTCTATCTTAAATATATCAACCAATCCTTTCCTAATGTGTTTCTTCACAGCTTCTGCTGTTTCAGGAGATGCCTTAGGCTTGAACATCTTCATACTGCTTTTTTTTTCTTTTTTTCAAATTCATTCAGTTGATGGAAGAGGGACTGGAGTTCTGCTTCTCCCAAGGCAAAATCCCTGAGCCACAAGGCTATTGCTGGGGACATGGACAATGGTGTGCTTCTCTCTGAATGACTCCCCCACTTTAGAACTGAGCAGTCCTGGCATGCCTCTCACAGAGTGGAACTCCACTCAATGAGTCAGGGAAAAGGTGAACAAAACAGCAGAATTCCTAGCCTCCTGGGTACAGGCTCCACCTCATGGGCAACAGCTCAGTGAAAGAAAGGAAAATTTATGTCTGAGCCACTTTCACCAGGAACTTAGCCTCAGCAATAGGTAGCTTCAGGCAAGGTGGGAAATGTTGATGTCCGCTCCTATTAGGAATGCAGCCTTCTTATTTGCAACCATAGCTATCTTACTAGGACCTTCAGGACAGAAGGAGCACCATTTTCTTGGATGTATAGTATGAAGTGGAGTTTTCATTTCCCATAGCTGTGAGCATGATCAAAAGCATGGAGCTTGCTTCAGACTTCAGAAGTTTGCAATTCCTAATGATCTTTAGTTGATTTTCATGGTTAAATGTGTACTCATTTATTTTATGCCCTTAAAGTAATTTCATGCACTTTGTTTATTCTTTGGTATTGGGGATTGAACACAAGGGTGTTCTAACTCCAAGCTACACTCCAGCTCTTATTTTTTGTTTTGAAATAGGGTCTTCCTAAGTTACTGAGGGTCTCTCTAAGTTGCTAAGGTTGTCTTTGAACCTGTGATCCTCCTGTCTCAGCCTCCCAAGTACTGGGATAATAGGAGTGTGCCATTGGGCTCAGCTTTCTGATACTTTAAAACAATAATTTTGACTGTTTGTGTTTGTAAAAGGAACTTAGAAGCTGCTTTGGCTAAAAATCACTTAGACCTGCAGGGTAACTGAAAGTAGGATTCCTTCATTTTACATCTGTGTCCCTTGCTGTCTTAAACTTTGGTCCAGAGTCCTGTTTAACTTTGCTCATAGACATGCTAAATGTAAGGTATAGTCATTTAAAACGGGTAATTTTTTCCCTTGAAGATTGAAGACACCAAGATAAAAGTAAGGTAGATATTTTCAAGATTTTCAGGGACAAAATAATTAACAGATTATCAATTGCCAGATTTTATTTTCTTTCTTTATTTTATTATTTTATTTTATTTTATTTTGCTGTACTGGGGATTGAGCCTGTATTGGTCAGGGTTCACTAGATTAACAGAATTCACAGAATGAATATATAAAAAAGGGGTTTATTAGATCAGCTCACAATGTAGTCCTGAGTTTCGACTGCACGTGAAGAATCAGAGGAATCAGTAGCTGGTCAGGTGGTCTAAGAGCTGGAGCCTTAGGATTGAAGCAACCACCAATTCAGTCCAGTCCAAGATGTGAAGATAAGGAAGCTCTTCAGAGAAATGATGGTGAAGTTTCAGTTCGAAGGATGGAGGCCGACGATCTCAGATGAGAGCAGAAGATCAAGAAGTTCTTCAAGGAAATGGCAAAGTTGGAAACTGACGATCTCAGACGAGAGCAGATGCGTTTTCTTCAGGAAGAGTCATGGTTCCCTCTTCGTGGCTTTCTCCTTCTTTTATCTAATTCCTGCACCTATCAGAACCCTGCTAACCACATTTAGGGCAGGACTTCCGGTTCAATCTGCTGTTACACAACCAAAGTCACATGATCTTAGCTGGTGTGATAGTTGGTCTGGTTTGTCGACTTGACCTTATTTCCATGGTAAAAAAACTGCCCTGATCTTATTCCTTTCTCTTTTATGAAAATCTTCAACTGCCCTGACTGCATTACTTTCTTTGTTTGTAATCCAAGTATTTGACCTCCCTTCAGGCATCTTAACTTCTGTCACAGCACCATCTCACTGGGACCCAGCTTTACACATGCCTTCATGGCCAAACTGCAAATCTATAGTCTCTCTGGTTTGCTTTCTGCTCCCAGAACTTGGTGTGCAAATCACTGAAGGTGGATATCAATATACATAATGCAGTTTGGACACTTTGCTGTTTTGAGATTTCCTCTGCCAGTTTAATCAGTCCATCTTCTTTAAATTTGGTCTCACATGATATTTCAGGACATGAGCAAAATTCTGATAAGTTCTTTGTTATAATGTATCACATGTGGCCTCTACTCCATTTTCCTATGGAGTCCTCTTTGTCCTCCAAATTCTCTTGAGCACAGTCTCTCTATCTGCCTTTCTAGCCACATTCTGTCCCTTCCAACTTCCTCTTACAAACCAGTCCCAAAGACTCACAAAACACATGGTCATACTCAGATATTACAGTGACCCCACTTCTCCAGCACTAATTTCTGTCTCAGTGACCATTCTCACTGCTATGATCGAAAAGACCTGACCATACAACTTAGAGTAAAGAAGATTTATTTGCTCATAATTTCCTGGAGATTCTGGGTTCAGTCCATTTGAGGCTGGGATCCATGGATCTCAGGGAATAGTATTGGGGAGCAGAGAGAGAGAGAGACAGAAGAACACACAGGCTCTGCTCCTCACATCACGGAGGCCAGAAGCAGAGAACCAGCAAGGGGAGGAGGAAGGATATATAGACCCCCCAAAGACTCCTCCTTAGCAACCTAGCCCTGCTTCCAATATTGCTACCTTGTTTCCATGATAGCTAGGGGGTCATTCTACATCCAAACCATTACATTAATACAAGTAATAATTGATTTTATTTGACATTTTATTGAAAACTGTTTAAATTAACATTATTTTGTTTTGAATATCACAGAAACAGAAATCACCTTGCCAGTTACATTATTTTTTTGATGAACTCTCATTAGCTGTTTTGTTATATACAACATTTTCAATTCTCACACTTGCCTGAAAGCATTTTCAAGACAACTAAAGCTAGACATTGAAGAAAAAGGTCTGCCTTAGATACCCATAAAAGAGACTATGCCAGACAGATATTCTTGGGCAAAGTTTCAGATAGAATAAATAACTATTAAACCATACCAATAGACTAAGTCAAGATATCTGGAACAGGACTGAAAAATGTAGATGAGATAATGAGAGTGCTAACTGATGGTTCAGAAGAAGGAAAAGTAATTAGATATAATTGAATAAACTAGTAAAGGATAATTATGGTGGGAAACAACCTGATGCTTTAACATTTTATTTTCCGTAAATAAGAAACTTCTCACTTCCTTTAAGCTATCAATAACACCCAAAGTTTGGCAGATTATGCTTTTGTAAACAGAAAGAAAACATTTACATTTTCTTTCTGCCTGACTGCTCTTAAATTTGAAATCTTTTATTAAACATTTTCATTTTGATGGAAATATCATTTGCATGGGTTCTATAAAAGTCTATCCTCTTTGTTACCTGGAAATAATAGTTATGCAGCCACATTTTTACTACAATGTTATATTTTAAAATGTTGCTCATTTAATGAAATATAACCAGACACTTTCAAGCTGGAAAGATTGACTTAATGGAGCTAGTGCATAAAAAGCCTCTTTCTTTCTTTCTTTCTTTCTTTCTTTCTTTCTTTCTTCATGCTCTGTATTTCATTTAGGACCTCAGGTCTGCATGTACTCTACCACTGAGCTATAAGCCCCCCAGCCTTCTAGAGAATACTGGCCTTGCGCCTGACTTATAAAGTCACCAGCCTTTTGGATGAGTGTATCAGGTGACTTCCTACCAGACCCAGTAATATTATGATATTTGGGGAACACAGAGAAGAAAGGAATTCAACCAAGACTATAGACATTACAAGTAAAATCTTATAACAAGCTCTTTGGTTTTTAGCCTTAAGGGACTTCCAAATGTCCAACATGAGGGTCCATACATAAACTTCTAATTAAGTAAAGTTAAGCAAGCCTATAAGTTAAATTGACATTCCTGTAGCAACTACATAAATAAGCAGGTCAAATCTAATGAGGGGCCAGCCTTATTTTGTAATAAAAAAGGACAGGTCTTTGAAATTGACTTTAAATGAAGGGGGGATTACTGTTTTTATTGCATATCTGTAGAGATAATAGCATATTCCTTTCGTTTATAATTTCTCTCCCACCATGGAAAAGTCAGTTTTATCACCTACTCCTAAATCGAACTGGATCCTGTGTTGCCTTACACAAGTTGTCAACCATTACCAAATGTTCAGTGTTGCCATTTTCTTTTCATTTCTGCTACAGCCTCCCAAACTAATGCTTCCAATATTTCTCCCTCTGACTTGTTGTCCCTGTGAACTAAATAAACTCTCTAAATGCTGACTGCCTAGAGTCTCAATTGATACTTAAAGAAACACTGCAACTGAGCCCAATGATTGGATGCACACCTCAATGGATTCATCGCTCCTACAGATCTGGCCTGGAAAATTTTTACCTGCACCACTGCATGTGGATCTCTTGACAAATTCACCAGCTCTCTGTTTTCCATGTCTTTCTTAAGGGAATGATTAAGACTGTGGCAATTTTAATAAAACCACTAGTATCATCAACAGAGAACAGTAAAACTTATGAGTGGCCTTTCAAAATTGCCTGGCAATGGATGTAATCCTACTTTCCCCAGAGAGATGTTTGGACAGTGGTCAGAACAACTGCTTATGTATTTTTCCCACAGCCTCTTTGATGTCTGTGCCATCACCAAGAACATTCAAACCACAATCTGAGAAATGTTATTGTATTGCTATTTTCATCCTTCCTCTGGCATGGAAGGATACTGTGCTCAGTTCCCGGCCTGTTGAATTTTATCAGTTTTAGTTATAGCCATGCACAGATCCTGAGACCTTAATTCTCATTTTCATGATGGTTTTAAAATCCAAGCTTCTAAGCCTATAACCAGTCAAAATATACCCAAGGGCTAAAGGACTTTGATTCTGGCCTACCACTGTGGCTTTGAGTTGTCTCTCTCTCTCTCTCTCTTTTAATTTTACTTTATATTTAAAGGTGGTTTCTGTGTAGCTTTTGTTTAAACTTTGATATTATAACAGGTTAGTTTTTGCTTACTCTGCATTGCTATGTTTAATGAGAGCATATTTATTTTAATACACTTTTATTGGTGCACTGTAATTATATGTCATATTGAGGTTTAGTGTGAAAGAAACACACACCTATGCAGCACCCAGTGTTTTTCCCTCCAGATCTGCCCTTCTCCTTCTACCTCCCCATTCATAATATTGCAATTGGTACTGAGAGCTTCACATATGCACATAGGATTGTTTGAACTGTTTCCTTCATCAAGTCTCCCTTTTTTATTGGCACCAGAATATCCCCTTTCTTGTTTTTAAGCTTACCTATATATTAAAATAGCTTTATATTCAATATTTCTATATGTTTGAATTAGTAAATTAAACTCACCATAAAAATGAAATTTCTCCTTTTGAAGTTTATAAAATGACTTATTACCCATTATATCATCTGTTAAAATAATGTAATTGAGCTCTCTTTATGCCTTGAAATAGAAGAAAATATATTGTCTACATTGTATGGTTAAGTGAAAACAATAAATTAAACAATGATATTTGTGGCATGATTTCCCTTTGTTAAAACATTTGAATGTATATGCATATACAAATGATAAACCATAGATGTCCTCATGTGAAACTATTAATAATAGATAACTTTAGGGAGTAGGATTAGCATAGGATTAAGACCTCTTTTCTCAGAAAGCCTTGATTCATGGCTTTTTACATTGAATTTGCTTTTTTTCCTTTTCTCTTAGAAACAATTCATCAGTGAACTACTCTGTGAGAACTTCTAAAGGATAAATTCATAAACAATACTGCCTAAAGCATGAATTGAAGAAGTATTTCATTAAACTGTATCTTCAATGTGTGCTTTTTAGATGGTTTTAAAAAGTATTGCTGAATTGTTTAATTTCATTAAATATTCACATAGTTTGTGATTTTATTTTGGGGCAAGGAAAAAAAATGACTAAAAACCTTAAAAGAGATCATAAGATCTTCATTTCCTAGCAGGAAAACTATAAGAACTATTTGCATCAAGATAAGATAATCATTTTCTGTTTTGTCTTTGCTTTTTAATTTTATGTTTTATCTCTTACTCAGAAATAGCTTTTTTATACACAACAGATTCACTGATCACAAAACATCCCCTTTTGTCCTCACAAAACTTCCTAACAAATACAGGTAGGAGACCTAACACAAATGCATAACTGCCCAGGTTTTATGAATGGGCCACCAGTCTTCATTAGTCAAATCCCATCATGCAAATGAGTACTTCTGAGGGTAAAGGTATGGGGGCACAGGGATCCTACTTGGCTATCTTTTACATAATTAAGTGTTCATCAATAACATTTAAAGGTTTACATGCACGTTTGCATAGCTTTTGTTATTTTTGATTGTGTGTTTGAGATAGCTTAACACCTGGAAATATGCTTCATTTTCTTCCTCAAAAACTGGGTGCTATCTGAATTGAAGTTTCAGGTATAAATCAAATATTGCCAGATGAACACTAAGTACCTTTCATGAACAAAAAACAACTTGGGCAGATGGAAATGTCATGGGGAGACACACTAATTCTGTGGGTCCTTTGCCTGAATGGTGAATAAGAATTTCAATACGTGCCATCAGAAAAAGGCAAAGGTTTAATTAATTTAAGAAACGTGGGAAGCCGGGCGTGGTGGCGCACGCTTGTAATCCCAGTACTTTGGGAGGCTGAGACCGGAGGATCCGGGTTCGCGGCCAGCCTCAGCTCTCGCTCTGTCTCTGTCTCTGTCTCTCTCTGTGTGTCTCTCTCTCTCCTTAGTGAGGCCCTCCGCAACCTCGTGAGACCCGGTTTCAAAATAAAGCATAAAAAATAGGACCGGGGGGGTAGCACGGAGGTAGAACGCCTCTGCGTTCAAT
>PVJS01029143.1:0-24998 GCA_004027185.1 Glis glis
CAACCCTCCATAGAGACATGCATCAGCTAGTCTGCGTCTTTTCACACATGACCTGCCCCCAGGAATCAGCTGTGCACGGGGAATTCTCAGCCACATCCAACACCCCGGCACCTGTCACCGAGGAGTTCCGCTAATGGATGGGACGGGCCCTGGCTTTCAAAGCAATTTCACAAAATGAATCTGAAATGGTACATGTCAAGGTTGCAGACAGGGACGCTTCAATGACAAGCATCCATACTGACATGACAGTACACGCCGCTGCAAGGCTGAGCTGAGGAAGCTCGGCAAGCTCCCTCCCACTGCTGGGAAGACTGGGGTCAGTTCCTGTAGTGCATGGCCTAGGCCCCAGCCCCAGAGTTCCATGCACCACACTTCAGCAGTTAGGGAGAGCAGTCCCCCATTTACATCTACTGCAGGGCAGTGGCTGCTCTTCCAAGATGCATGTCACAGGAAGTGACACACTCCTGGATGGGGTACAGCTCTGAGGCTCCTTCAAGTCACAAGCAGGAAGCCGATCTCGCATGCCCTCAGCGCCTTGAATCTCATGCCCACCACCTGCCCCTTGAGCTGACTTGCTCTGTCTGCATCAGGGGTCAGGGAGCAGGGTCGGAGGTGGGAATTCATTCAGATTCGCCCAATTTCCAGCTGGCCCAGAGTTACACAGGTGAGCCAACAGCGCCTTTCTTTTCTATGTTTTTAACTCTTCTACCCACATCCTGTGAGAGGTGACAGCCTCTCCCACTGTGCGCTTGACAATGGTTTTCAACTGTGTTCTGAGTAAGCCTTGGTTTCCCCAAAGATGCCCCAGAGCCACATGGGAAGGAGAAGAAAAAAAAGTCAAGGAGCCAACTTTCCAGGATGAGCGCCCCAGAGTTGACCTGAACAAACTCACTTTGATCTGCATTTTACACTGGGTTTTTGCATAAGGTATTCTTTGAAAAAAAAAGTTTCATTGCTATTTTTAAAAGAAAGAAGTAAAAAGGAAGAATAAAGGAAACTCACTTAAAGGCCATCCAGGTCTGCTTCATTTGAAGAGATCCCTTCTTGGAGAGATGGACATGTTAAGCGGAGCAGGGGGGAATGAAAACATCTTCCCAATAGGGCATCAGAACTTACATTTGAAACAATCTTCTCCTAAGAACCAGGAACTTTGTTCTCTCCCACCGGACCCTCCTTACTAGTAAGGGCAGAGACCCAGGGCTGAAGCCACCCAGGTGCCTGCGGGGGCCAGACAGGAAATGGCCAGAGAGAAGAGGCCTGTGGGGGCCTGTGGGCTTCCCAGGATGCTGGGAAGTGCATTTGGGGCTGAAAGTGGCTCCTCTTCTCCCCTTGGGGGTCGTCTTGAGCCATGAAAGGGCAGTGGTGCCAAGCCTGAGCTACTGATTTGCAAGAAAAGTTGAAGTTGGAACTCCAAAACTGTGTGTGGCGTTTCCAAGGTTTAAATGGTAGCAACTCTTCCAAAAAAAAAAAATCAAAACACTCTGTAGGCCAAACTGCTCATGTCTGTGGGCCCGTGCTGCCAAGCTGGAGCACTGGAATCGACAGACGGGGATCTCTCGGGGGCCTGGAGAGAAGGCTGTACTCTCCCGACGCCTTCCTTACTTAGGAACAGCAGGGCTGAACTCAAAGATACTGGCACCTGGGAAAACACATTTGGTCCGGGGATCAACAAGCTTTTCCTGTAAAGGCCCAGACAGTAAATATTTTAGGCCTGGTGGGCCATACGATCTCTGTCACAACTGCGCAGCTTGGACCAGCGATGCGCCAGGCAAGACTCCCCTACTCCCAGCCTCTGTGCGGGCTTCACCCTCTATCACTCACTGCAGCCCACCTCCCTCCATCCCACCCACCCTGCACCTAGCCGCTTCCTTCTCGTCTTTTAGTTTTCAATTCTGCACGGAAGCCCTTCCTTGGCCTCTTCTCCTTCCATACTAGTATCGAACCCCCATAACAGCTGGTCCCCCATAGCTAGCTACTCCCTGTGCTGTTCTTCCCCAGTGATGAACACTCATAGTTGGGTGACTTTTTTAATAACATCTATGTTAATCAACTTCCCATCGCTGTGACAAAATGCCTGGGAGAAACCATTTAAAGGAGTAAAGATTTATGTTGGTTCTTGGGTTCAGAGGGTTCAGTCCATGGTGGGCTGGCTCCATTGCTCTGGGCCTGTGGTCAGGCAGAACATCATGATGGAAGGGTATGGAGAAGGAAAGCTGCTCAGCTCATGGCGGCCAGGAAGCAGAGAGAGAGAGAGAGAAAGAGAGAGAGAGAGAGATGGGGATGAGAGATCCCCTTTGAGGACGCACTCCAGTGACCTAGTTCTCCCATTAGGCCTCATCTACAGTTTCCACCACCTCCCATAATGCTATCGAATTATGAATCCATCAATGAATTGATCCACCAATGAGCTCAGAGCCCTCATTATCCAATCACTTCCCCAAAGCCCTACCTCTGAACGTCACTGCACTGGGGACCAAGCCTTCAACACAGGAGCCTCAGAGACATGTTCCAAATACAAACCACGCCATCTGCCTCTTCCTCTGCACTGCAAGCTCTAGGAGAGCGAAGGCTGCGCTTTCCCCTTTCCACTGTGAATCCCCGGCACTTGGCAGAGCACCAGACCCACCGGAGGCACACACATCTGTATGGATGTAGATGCTTTAGTCCAGAGCTCTATGCACCACTGGTCACTGCCCAATGAACTTGGACCCACACAAGTTCCCCTGCCCACGACACCTTAGATTTCCTCATAGATTCTGGCCCAGGTCCTTGCCTGGTGGAACTTAGTGTGGCTCCTTGGTTGGCTTGGTACCTGATCCCAGACCTTCTCTTACTTTCTCTCCCTGAACCTTGGGCTCTGGAATCACAACCCTCATCTTCTCCATTTGGACCTGACTTGACACTGGTCAATAGTGATGCTACCCTCTATTGTGGCTCCTCCTGACCTAGTGATGCTGAGCCCCACACTCCTGTCCAAGACCCAGCACCATGCCCTGGTGCTCAGCTTCAACATCTGCAGGAACCCAGTTAGGAAGGGAGGAGCTGTTGGCTCCCCTTTATAGACAAAGGAAATTGAGTTCTAAAACCCGGGGCAGGCCCAGTGTTGGAATTCAGGGCTCTCTGAATCCAAGGCCAGTTCCATTTCTTCTGGGCTCAGTGTCGGAGAATATGAGTAAGAAATCATCTCTGATATCAAGGGAGCTTAAAGTCACACCACCAGTGATCTACAGGTTTTATAGTTGGGATATGCTATACTTGTGTATTTAGTATCATTGCCTCCCCACATTGTAGCCCATCCTCTTAACCCTTATGTACGCCATGACTTATTCATATGCACATAGTTAACAAATAATTGGGTCTTAGGTGAGTCTGAGAAACTAGGACCTGGCACACTCCTATTGTCTAACAATAGCAGTAGTGGCGGTGTGGTAGCAAGCATCGTAGCTAACGTTTATCTGGAGCTCTCTGTGTGCCAACAGATGTTCTAATCTACTCCCTTGCGGTGCGCTGAAGAGTGTCCCCTAAATATTCATGTCCACCCAGAAACTCAGAATGTGACTTTATTTGGAAAGAGGGTCTTTGTAGCTATAATTAAGTTAAGGATCTTGAGATGAAATCGGTGTGGACTGAGCAGCGTCCTTATAAGAGGAAGAGAAGACAGAGACACACAGCAAAGACCATGAGAAGACAGAGGCAGAGCCTGGAGTTTTGCTGCCACAGCCAAGGAAAGTCAAGGTTTTCTGGGAGCCACCAGGAGCCAGAAGAGGCTAGAGACAATCCTCCTTGCTGGCCTTCAGCGGGAGCGTGGCCCTGCCAACACCTTGATTGCGGATTTGTGGCCTCCTGAACTGTGAGAGAATAAAGTTCTGTTGTATGAAGCCATCCCGTTTGTGGCCATTTGTTAGAGCATGCCTTGCCAACTAATACACTTGCATCCTGCCATTTAATTGTCATGATAACCATAGGAGGTAAGTACTGTTATTTTCCTGTTTTACGAGTGATGACATTAAGGTTCAAGGTGATTAGGGACTTGCATGAGCCCATAACCCGTGAATGGCCGAGTCACCTTGGAATCCAGGTGGTTGTTCCCTGAACCCCTGTGGCTACAGGTGGCCACTGACAGCCTTCCTGGGCCTCCCCAGACGACAGCAGAGTCCCCCTGACACACACCCATATACACTCTCATCGCCGGTCTCTGGACTGTTCTGTCCCAGCAATCGACACAGATTACCATCTTATATTTGGGCTTTCCTCCCTGTCCAAGTGCCCTGGCTCCTGTCCCGGACATTTACCATGTTGAGCTGTGAGCTGGCTGGATGCTACTCCTTCCTTCTCCAGATACAACAGTTCCATCACAACATGGCAGCCTGTCCTGCTCAGCCAGGCCTAACAGCAGGGGGCGCTGTTCATTACAGAGCCTCCTTCTCCTGCTACCTTTCTCCTGCTCTGGCCACCAAAAGCCCCTCTGGGGGGACCAGGGAAAAGCAGGATATCAAACCGATAGCTCCAGCACCTGCTCTGACAGTCCCAGCTCAGAGCATCAGACATGGAAACAGGCCTTCCTCCAGCTTCCAGCCCAGGGTCAGGAGGGGCAAAGTGAACATGGTAATTTTTCTAAGTGTCTTATTAAATCTCTGTCAAGTGGCTAAACATCTGTTCTCTTTTCTGCTTGTGTTTTGAGGAACGGATCTAGCCCGGAATCACAGGGCTTCAAGGGACCCGGGTTCATGTATAATCATACGAGAGCTTTCTCTCAGGCCCTTGCCAAAGCAATTAGCAAAGCTGCTTTTAACCAATTAGGCCCATCTTTTCAGCTCCCCGCGGCAGAGGCTGCCTTCTCCCTCCCCACCGCTTGGCCTCCTAAGAGTCCATTTCAAAAGGCACAATTTGAACCAATTATGCCTGTCTTGTTATTATAATCATTAATCTTCATCATTCTAATGACAACTAATAGGCTACTTCAAATCTCTTTCTGAAACATGATGGGGGCCTACATAAATAAAAAACAAATATATTGCACAGTGCTCCCAAGTTTTGCCTAGTCCTTTCAAACCCATGATCTTGGCTGCTATGAGGTGGGTTATCAACCTGCACAAAGAGCCTTGTGCTGGTGTGGTCAGGCCTCAACCAATTATTAAGTCAGGAACAGCACTGGTTTACGAAGAAAATTAAAAAGAGGAAGCCTGCAGTGTGGTGTGGTGGGCAGAGAAAGGAAACTCAGGAGGTCTGTGTCTGCATTGTGATTCTCTCTCCTAAGTCCAGTTTTCTCACCCGGGAAGGAGGTGGTGGGACCGTACCACAGCGTTGTGAAGACCCAACAACTCTGCACTTGGAAAGCGCCCAGCACACTGCTTGTCAGAGAACCACAGTGATGATAAGGAATACCTTCTGAGCTTGCGCTGTGTGTCAAGTCTCAGGCTCTACCCGCTGCCTCGTTTCATACGCTTTTATTGGTGCATTGTAATTGTGCATGAGGAGGTTCAGAGTGATAGGAACATACGTGCACACAACACTCGTTGTGTGTTTCCCTCCTGATCCTACTCTGCGCCTTCTCCCTCCCTGTACATACATGTCATTGGGATCGGTATTGATAATTTCATATATGTACATAGCATTATTTTAACTCTTTCTGTCATTAAGCCTCCCTCCCCCACCTCTCTCCTTTAATCCCCTTCTACTGTTTTACTGGAATCTCTCCTTCATCTGAAGTGTCTTGTATTTCTCAGTTTCTCTTTAGCTCCCACATGTGAGAGAAAACATATGGCCCTTGACTTTCCGAGACTGGCTGCTCTCAGTATAATATTATCTAGCTCCATCCATTTTTCCTGCAAATGACATAATTTTGTTCTTCCTTACAGCGGAGTAAAATTGCATTGTATGTATATACCACAGGTTGGTTTCATAATTTGGCTATTGTGAGTTGTGCTGCTATGAACACGGACATGCATGCATCAGTATAATAGTCTGACCTTAATTCCTCTGGAAAGATACCTGGGCGTGGTATAGCTGGGTCATGTGGTGGCTCCACTCCCAGTCTTCTGAGGAACCTCCACACTGATTTCCATAATGATTGTACTGGTTTGCAATCCTACCAACAGTGTATAAGCATTCCTCTTTCCCCACATCCTCGCCAGCACTGATCGATCATTGTCTGTATTCTTGGTGATTGCCATATTTCCATTCTTACAGCCATTGTTCTACTCCTCTAAAATGGAAGAAAATGATGCAATGCGTGCCCCAAACCACGCAGCCTGTAAGGACAAGGTAAGCCCAGGCAATCTGGTTCCCAAACAGTAACGGAAGCATTCAACAAATGGTGTCTTTGAAAGCCTAAGGGGAAAGCAAATCTTATCTGGGAAAGGCAGATGGCAGAGATGAGAGCTCGCACTGAACTTGCTAGCCTGACACCTATGTCAGGGAGGGACGGAAGAAGTATTTGGGTATAAGATGTGTTTTGGTCACAAAACACATGCTACCCCCTGTAATTGTCATGACAGTCCTTTGAGTTCATGTCACCCCCTCAGTGTTGAAGAGGAGGATTCTGGGGCACAGAGGCATGTCAAGCCAGTGGGGTGGACAGGAACTCAACCCTGTCTGCTTTTTCCATAGCCTGTGATCTCTGTTGATGTGTCCCAGGCTTTCTGCGGTGTCTGATGCTCTTGTCAGTACTGTGCCTGGGCCCTCCAGCCACTGGGTTCTCTCTACTGCAGAGTCTCACTTTCCACCAAACTTCTGGCTATATGCAAATGAGCATGTTGATTTCCCCCAGTTTCCATAGAATGGCCTTCCATCTGGAGAGTAGCCAATAGCAGGACTGGTCTCAATTGCCCCCTGCCCCAGCACAAGGCACTCAACACTCAGAAGGCAGAAGTCACAACAGCACACCCAACTGCTCCTTCTCCCCCCACATTCAGTTTAGTCCCCAATGTCCCCATTTCCACCTCTACCTTTTTCCCACTCTCTTTTGTAGTTAGAGTTCATATCCCTGGCTACCATCTAACCAACTGACTTTTGCATTTCACTTAAAGGGAGATGCGCAACAGAATCATTAAGATTCAGATGCTCTGACGAAAACAGCACTAAATTCAAATCCTGGCTTAGCTGCTTACTTCTCTGGGCTTCACTTTCCTCCTCTATAAATGGAGGAATAATAATACTCATTTCACAGAACTGTTGGGGAAATTAAATGAGATAATGCATGAAAACACCTTAGCACAATATCTAGCAGAGAACAAATACTCAGCAATGGGATCTAGCCTTAGATGTATGTCATTCATGGAAAATTCAACCCCTTACATTTTTCTTACATTTTCCTATATTATCCAGTGGGGGGATTTTCCCTCCCATCTCAGGAGAACATCTGACTTGCATGGCCCTCTCCCTTCCATGAGACTGGCCGGCCCATAACCCGCCTCTCCGGTCAGCGCCTGTGCGTGTGTCTACTCTTTTGTCAGCTGCATAGATGTGAACGACACACCCCAGAGAAGGAAGCCCACGCCAGCGTAAAGACTTTATCTGGTTGGCACCAATCTGTTTGGAGGAAGACAAGTAATGCTATAAACAGAAATGCCAGTGGTTTCCAAGAGCCAGACATGGGGCAGCTCACAGACGACAGCTCCATCATGGATCATTCTGGCTGGATTGATTCTGATTTCATTTACCAGCTTCACATACACCAATGGGAATGTCGACAGTGGAGGTTACCACAGACACTTTCCATGATGAAAACGGGCACAGGATTGAGTTACTCCAAGAAATGTGACCAATATAAATCCCCTCCCAAGAGCCTCCCATGGCTCCCAGCTGCCGGTTGGTCTCCATCATCCTTTGCAACCTTAAAAAATATTGAGGGCCTGTCTCAGCCAACATTCTCACTGCTGTAATCCCCAAAAACTGACCACATAACATAGAAGAAGGAAGATTTATTGGCTCACAGTTTTTGGAGATTTTTAGAGGTACAGTCCATGACAGGCTGGGTCTGTGGAGCTCAGGGCATGGCGGCAGGAAGCAGAGAGAGGGAGAGAACAAGGCTCTGATCTCATATCATGGAGACCAGAAGCAGAGAGAGAGAGAGAGAGAGAGAGAGAGAGAGAGAGAGACCATGCATGGGGAGGAGAGACCTTATATAATCCCCAAGGCCACACACCCAGGGATGCCTACTTAGCAACCACTTCCAACATTGCTACCTTGTTTCTGTGGGGGCTAGGGGGACATTCTAAATCCACACCATTATTTTTGTTTATATGGGTTATATCTATCAATATCTGCCATTTTAGAGATTAAAACCAAGAAACTTTGAAATGTTTATTTTTTTCCTTTATAAAACAATAATAGCAAATCTCGAGTGGTTCTTTACCCATGTATGATTTCATTACATCCTGCATCGGACATCTGGAAAGTTTGGATTTGGGAAGAGGTCAATGATTTGTGATGAGTTGATACCATGGCTCTGAGTGGGTACCATGGTCATGGTTTTAGTGACCACCCGTTTTACACCACTAGTATAAATAACACAGTAGGAAATGCAAATAAGAAATTGATATTATTAAGAAGTTTTGACTTCACAGATGCCCTTTGAAGGGTCTCCCAGAACCCCTCCCAGTGTTCTACAGACCACAGTTTAGGTTCTTCTGGAATAAGGGAAGAGTTTCAGGGTCTAGCACTTGGGGGGAAGGGCAGAGTCAAAATTCTGCCTTATGCTAACTGCCTAACATTAGACAAGTTCCATAACTTCTCCCAGCCTCAGTTTCTTCACCTGTCAAATAAGAATAATGGTAGTACCTATCATATCAGACTGGTGAGGGTCACCTGAAATATTCTATATGAAGTACTTAACGCTGCCTGGCACCAAACAAAGTACCCAAATTGCATATAAATTTTAAGTAAATCTTTACAATGTAACTGTAATAGAGGTAGGCACACAATATGTGAAATGACAAGAAAAGGCAACTCGTTCTACTTTGTGCAACATGTATTTAGATGCATGCCAGTCTCCCTCTTTCTATTTCAGGATCCTGAAGGAGACAGGGTAAGCACTGTGCTGAATCTTCATGCGTTATCGGGTGCGAATATGCCTTATTTGGCCCACAGAGACAATCGGTGCCTGTGTGTGACTAATGCTTATTATCAAATAAAAAACAAGTAGCAAAAAGACAGTAGTTTAGCTCAAACATTCATTTTCATTTGGATATGGATCTTTTTCAGGTTCGCCGTCTCTTGTTCTATTAACTATTCATCCGTTACACTTAACTGACACTAATATTGCTTTCACACGCTGAAGAGAGACTTCAATTTTAAAATACCCAAACTTCTTAGAAGCCTCCTTTGCTATAAAAAAATAAGACGCCTCATTCTTTTAGAAGTCAGATCAAAGTAAAGAGCAAACCTTTGCTCGAAGAACCAGGAGCAACTTCTTACAGAAAAGTCAGCCATGTGCATCTCTGCCGAGCAGCAAAGCAAGCTCACCGTGAGAGGCTCAGTGTGAGAGGAGGCAGAGCCAGGAGCCCATCTGGACCCTGGACATTGAATGTAGATGCGCTGCCGTTCGGCACCTCTACAGGGCACCTGTCAGCCTATTCTGCTCATCCTGAACCCACACCTACCCGGCCGCTTACCCTCCCCAAGGTGCTATGGCTTCTCTTACCCACATCTATGGCTCTTGGCCTCTCTTTTTCTGGACCGGCTACCATCTGCTTTATTTGCCCCCTCGAGAATCCTGCATGCCCTACAACGAAGGAAAACCTGCACCTCACCTGTGAGTTGTGCAAGAGTCAGCGCACAGGGCAAAAAAGAAACCCAGACTGCCTCATGGAAAATGCTTTGGCCTTAAAGTGACCCAGCCAGGGATGCCTCCCGGGGGACCAGCACCAGGAAAGGAACACAAGTGTGCTGCTCTCATAAACAAAGCTGTCCAGCAGAATGGGCAGACGAAGCACTGACCTTCACCTCTCTCCACCACACATGAGCAGGGTTGGCCAAGTGGGAAAGGCTCAGGGCTTCTCCAATCCCAGCAGGCTTATCTCTGGGCAAGCTTGCTAAAATGCAGATTCCCTGGCCCCACTCCCCAGAGATGCCAATGCAGAGTCTCCGGGACCCCATGGAGACCTGTTTCCTACTAGCCTGGGTTTCTGTTTTAGACCAGTGGGAGAATTTCTAGCCACCCTGATTTATTTCCATTGTCACTACATACATATTCTTCCATTTAAAAAAAATTATCAAGCACCTTTAACATTAAATAAGCACCTCCCAAAGCCAAACACAATTAGTTTCATATTCATACACACGTATGATATATACACTAAACGTTGCTTTCACGGAGTTTAAATTCTAATGAGATGAGTCAAACAAATAAATATATGTAAAATTTCACAGCAGCATTATTCATAATAGCCAAATAATGGAAATAATCCAAATGTTTTTCAACAAGAGGCAGATAAATAAAATGCGGTCTATCCATACAATAGAATATTACTCAACAGTCAAAAGGAACAAAGTGCTCATCCATGACACAACATGGATGGACCTTAAAACCATTATCATTATTATGCCGAGGGGGAAAAGCCAGTTACAAAAAAAAAGCATGTCTTGTATGATTCCATTTAGATGAAATGCCAAGAAAAGGAAACTCCATCCAAACAGAAAGTTAACCAGTTATTGCCCTGGGCTGGGGAACCCGGAGGAATGGAATGACTGCAAACAGGCAGGAGGGATCTCTTTAGGTGACAGACATGATCTAGAACTAGATAGTGCTGGTATGTAGAGAGCCAGACCCTCAGTCTTGTGTGTTACCAGCAAACATCACCGCCAGCAGAGGTTATGCTCCACCTCTCTCTGTGCCTGGGCCTCGGACGCAGGGTAAACCATGGCACAGGGTGCAGGAGGACTGTGAGGAGAGGCTGAAGTTAAACGTGGTGTTGGAAGGAGACTGGCGGTCTCAGGAGAGGCTGGTGCCATCAACCCGCACTTCAGAGAGGAAAGAGCACAGGATGTCGAATGGCTAAGAAGCCCAGTGCCTAAACCATCCCCCATGCTTCCCTTCTTCTCAGATAGCACGATGACCAGGAAATAATTAAGAGCATGCAACACACTCAGCCTCTGTGCTTGGAACTGTCTTAAGCTATAGCTATGAATTCACTGAATCATAACAGTCACTTTATGAAACCAACATCACTGTTCGAGATTTCTACGTAAGTCGGCATGCTGGCAGGATGCAGGTGACCCATCCAAATGAGGCAAGTGATCAAAACCTAAGAAAAACACACAAGTACTTACTAAGTTGTAGGCAACGCCGTGAAACCAGCCAGCGCTGGTGCAGTGCGAGGCTAGCGGCGGCTAGAAGCCATTGCTCCTTGGGTCTGCCGGACCTTGCAAGCAAGGGGCTGAGTACCAGCACCTGCAGGGAGTAAGGAAGAGGGATGGAATCAGCTCACAGCGCCTCCGAGGGAAGGAGCTAGGGAAGGCATACTCTGACCTCACTCCCTTCCCTTTCTCCGGTTCCCTCTGACAACTCTCACTGCACAAACCCTTTCGGACTCCCTGGGACAGGGAGGCCTGTTGAGGCCGCCCATGCAAGTCCGCCTCTCGGGCACTGAGAAATGCAGGGAAACATGAAGAAAGAAACTCAAGGGTCATATGTCATCTCTCCTACGTAGGAGCTAGAGCAAAAATAGGAAGGTAAAGGACTTCAGTCAAATGAGGAGAGAAGCCAGTAGAATAGTGGAGGGAGGTGGAGGGGAAAACGAGGGTCAAGGAAGGGAGCAGTTCAAATAAGGTTACACTCATGCAAGGTGTTACTACCAATCTTACTAATATGTATGGGGAGGGAGGGGGGAGGTAAGGGGAGGATATATAGAGGGAAATACACCAAATGGTATGTGCATGTATGTTTGTTTGTAGACTGTATGTTACGTTGATGTAATTGTACATCTTACTACGATGTATAATTACACTGCACCAATAAAAGTATAATAAAAGAAATGAAAAAAAAGAAAGAAATAATCTAGAAAGAGAAATGGGAACTATCCACGGAAGCCCGTTTTATTTTCTGTTTTGAAACAGGGTCTTGCTAGGTTGCTGAGTCTCACTGTGTTGCTGAGACTGGTCTCAAACCTGCCATCCTCCTGTCTCAGTCTCCCAAATACTGGGATTACAGGCATGCGCCACCACTCTTGAAAGATAAGGAAACTAGGATCTGAACAGGTCTGTGCCCAAGGACATACGTCTAGAGGGCCGGAGCTCAGCTAAGTGGGGAGTGTCCACTCCACTCTAGGCTGCAAGCGTTCTCCTCAATGCCAATCAGGGCAGCAAATGATCACCGAAATCCCGAAAAGGGTGACCTGCCTTCCCTAGGCTCCCGGGATAAGGGGTACAACAGTGCCCCGTGCACAATGGAAACACAGAACCACGGCTAGGTCACGTGGCCCTAGACTGCCCAGGCCCTTCAACCCTTAGCTATTTCAATCAGGTTACTCATTGGGTATCAATTCTTTGGCTGGGTCGCTGAACGTGGCTCAAGCACAAATCACCAGGCAAGAGGTTTTTGGTGGGGAATATGTTAGAGTCTCCGAGTGGGCGCTGCTGCTCTGCTGCCTACGGGCTGCCACGTCCCCAGGCTGCGGGGGAAGTAAGGCTCCTGCGATGCCTGCTTGACCCTCTGCCTTAGAGAAAGCTCCTCCTGGGAGATGCTTCCATTTGTATGGTCCAGATCTCTCCAACCCTTAAAAAAAAAAGCACCTCTCCCTGCCAGAGTTTAGCAATTTGCAGGATCAGTACACAGAGGAACAGGTAACAGGGTCTCTGAGTCCCCAAATACACCCGATTATGCGGCCTCTCCTCCACATGCCCTCTGAGGCCACACCAGCTGCGGCTGCAGGTCCCAGAGCTGTTCTAAGAAGTTCCTGCTCCTGGGGATGGATACCATTCAGGAGTCACCTGGCTGGTGAGCGTCACCCCTCAGGGCCCCTGTGGCCCCATAGGGGAAGCAGGTGAGATGGGCCTGTTGGCATGGGCTAAGCTGACATCTGAGGTTGACATCTGTGCCACCCGCAGCCTTTGTGACCAAACAGTCCTTGCAGAGTCACGGTACAGCCAGGGCCGCAGCACGCAGCCTGCGGGAAGGTGGGCACCGGGCCTGCCATTAGCCAAGGCGCTGGAGGCTCCAAAGCCACCTATTTCTTCCTCCTCTTCCCACTTTGTCATTCTGCGATGGGGGGAATGGACGGCTCTCCCCATATCCATCCCGTCTGCCTTTGCTACCGTGTGCTGTGATGGTCTCTGCCCGCCAGGTCACAGAATGGAGCTGGTTTTATGGTCACTTCCTCCCTCTCTTCCCGGTCTGTAGATCTTTCTGTCCCAAATAAATCAATGTTACTATTTCTCGTTTCCCTCCTCGCTCTCGGCGGGCCGCTGCTCAGGCCATTTCCTTCACGTAATGAGCCGGGCATGATCTCGAGCCGGCTGGTGCGGTACTCAGACCAGAGCAGCACAGTCCAAACCCGGCAGTTTCCAAGCCTCTGTGCAGGCTTCCCTCTGTCTGGGCAGATCCATGAGCCATTCCTCAGACTCATGATGAATGAGGAGTCGTGGATGGGCAGGGCGGAGAGAGCAGGTGTAATTCTGTGCTTCCCCTGAAGTCACCCCAAGTCCCCAAGTGGGCTCTCCTGTGGGTCTGCGGGATGCTCTGTCTTTATGTCTGAATGACTTCCAATCCACTTCCACTTCAGATGTCGAAGGAAGAGCTCTAGACGCCATTCAGCTGAGCAGTTTTCAAAGTGGAGACTTCTTTTATTAAACAAACACACTTTTATAGAGGAGCCTAATATAGAAAAAATATCAGTGTAGCTCTGCCCGGGTGGATGTTGGAGAAAATGGCTCAAGACCCTCCCCGCTCTCTCTCCCCATCAAAGCCCGCAGGCTCCCCAGGTATCTCTTGGAAGCCCAGAGTTCCGCCAGATGTAGTTTGGAAACCATGAGTCGGCCCCTCTGTGGGGCTGAAATCTCCTCCTCCTCTTCAGTGTCACTGGTGTGTCCCCAGCTCCTGCCATCTGTGGCCATCCCCACACTCATGTGCACGAGTCTGTCCCTCACCCATCCACTGTCCTCCTGGAGGATCTACCTCAGCTGCTTCCTGCTCCTTTGGAAGGACCAGGCTGCTCCGTGGCCAGGCCCCCAGCCCTGTGTTCCCAGGTTCCCCTCCTGGCCTCGCGATGCCCACCAGGGCTGTCTGACCTGCGTGATCAGCAGTTCCCGCACATGGCGGGTGATTTCCTGTGCCCTCGGATCTTGGCCTTTTTGACACTGGAGCATGGTGTTAAGATGATGAGAGCCCGAGGCAGACTGCCCGGCTTCAAATCCTGACTCTGGCCCTTCCTAGCTACCCACTTTGGTGATCTTTGGCAAGTTACTTGAGCATGCTGTGAATCAGTATCCTCATGGTGCAAAATCAGCACAGCGATCCCTCCAACTCCAAGGAGGAGTCACTGGGACAACACATCACAGGTCCTTGTATGAGTAGAGGACACGGTAAATGCCCAGTTGTGCTACTCTACCACACTACTCTATCACACTGCTGCCTCTTGAGTACACCCACCCTGCACCAGGCACTCGCCGCCCAGCTGGAGCTGGGCCACCGGCAGGTTCCTCCTCTGGACTCTGGGGCACACTTCAAACCACACCGCCACCTGCTGGTAGCCTGAGCATGCTCCAGGGCGCCCAGCCAAGACAAAACTTTAATCCTGTTTATTTTATAAAAATCCATTCGACAGTTATTTATTGAGCACCTATGTAATTCCAGGAACTATGCTGCCTAGCAGGAATGCAATAGAGAGTAAAGGAGACGATGTTTTTTACTCCTGTGAAAGCTGCATTTCAAGGACTTTATTTTGTCATTTTTGCCCCAAAGGAATCCAGAGGCAAGGGCTACTCTGAGAACCAACAAAAGACTCAAGAAATTATGGGATATATACACAGTGGACTTCTACTTAGCCATAAAGAAGAACAAAATTATGTCATTTGCAGGGAAATGGATGGAACTGGAGAATATTATGCTAAGTGAGATTAGTCAGTCACAAAAAGTGAGAAGTCAGATGTTCTCCCTCATGTGCGGAAGCTAGGGAGAAATCGGGACACAGGAGGGACTCCAGACAAAGGAGGAGAAACCTTAGTGAGTGAAGGAGGGGACCTAACTGAGGGAGACGGGAGGGGGGAAGAGGGAAACACCTCAGTGGACATGATGCACACACACAAACTCATCAAAGCCGATCACTGTGCTGAGCAGGGGAAGGTGGGGAGGAGGAGGGAGTGGGGTGGGAACTGGGGGAGGCTCAGCGAGTGCTGTGTGCATGTATGCCTCCGTCACCCTGAACTGCATCAAGATGTATGATTACAGTGCACCAATGACATATATATATATATATATATATATATATATATATATATATATATATATTTAAGGGAAAAAGAAAAGACAACGCTCAGCTCCCCCACCCTGTGTTGCACGGGTGCTTAGAGGAGGCCCTGGTGTTCAGAACAGAATGGCAGGAGCCTCGCCATGACTGGGGCCCACATTTCCTTTCCTCTTGGGCACGTTGCCTTCCGGGCACCAGGGGTGGCCACAGACTGAGTACTGACCCCACAGAATATGGGCAGATATGACCCGAGTGGCTTCTAAGCCTGGCCAGGCAACCTTCCTGCACGGGACGCTGGTCCTGTTTCTGGCAGTCCAGTAAAGAGCATACCCCCCAGGGCAAGTTGGGGGTCACCAAGGTAGGGAGAGGGAATGGCAAGACAGAAGGAGCCCTCACCCTGGAATTGTGGCTTGGAACGAAATTCCAACCAGGAAAATGGCTCTGGAGTTTGACAGGAGAAATTAACTTTGGAATGTGTGGGTTATGCTTTGCCGCAGATGACATGCGCTGATGAAGAGAAGTGGTGCGATGCGGTGGGGAGCGAAAGAAAACCCAACAAGAAGACGAGATGGGTGATGTCGGCCATGGAATATGGCCGTATTCTGTTGTTCTTGTCACTCTCTGTTCCTTAACATGAAGAAGTAAATGTGGTTTATTGTCCCCCTGAGCTCAGTAACAGAACGTAAGCAACAAAAGGGGATTTTATGCCCAGTGGTTTTTAAAAGATAAAAACAAAATTTTCATTTGGTGTGATTTCTTGCACAGAAGGAAAGGGGAGGAGAAGATGGAAACGTGCAAAGGAAACGCTCATGGTGGTTGGAGATCTCAGAGGCAGAGTCTCGGGCACAGAAAAAGAGAGAGCCCAAGGGATTTGGAGGACGGAGGACCAGTTTAAAGGCCGAGAAACTTCTCGGACTCAGGGAGAGCTGATGAGAACACCTCATCACAGATGGGTTAGCGGAAGACAGAAGCTGTGTCTTCTCAGCATGATCAGGTGTAGGGAAGAATCCCAGCAGCAAAACTGGTTACACAAAAGAAATAAGGAAAGAGGAAGGCTGGGCATGGTGGCGCATGCTTGTAATCCCAGTACTTGGGAGGCTGAGACTGGAGGATACGGGTTCGTGGCCAGCCTCAGCTACTGAGTGAGGCCCTCCGCAACTTAGTGAGACCCCGTTTCAAAATAAAGAATAAAAAATAGGGCTGAGGGTGTAGCTCGGAGGTAGAACGCCCCTGGGTTCAATCCCCGGTACCACAAAAAAAAGAAAAGAAAAGAGGAGAGGTTTCTCTCTGGTGGCATTGAAATTACTCTGAGCAGGGCTTCCTCAGACGGCCAGCATCAGAACCATCAGAACCATCAGGAATGCTGGCTGAAACCAATTCCTAGTTATTCATCATAGTCAAAAGCTAGAGACACCCAGCAGGTGACCACATAAACAAACTGTGGAATATTATTCAGCGATAAAAAAGATGAGCTACTGATACACACAATGTGTATGAATCTCAAACATGATGGTGAGCCTAAGAATCAAGTTACAGAAGTAGCCGGGCATGGTGGTGCACGCCTGGAATCCCAGTGCTTGGGAGACTGAGACAGAGGGGTCGCAGGCTGGAGGGAGGCCTCAGCAATGGAGCGAGATTCTCAGCAACCTAGTGAGACCCTGTTTCAAAACAGAAAGTAAAAAAGGGCTGGGGTGTAGCTCAGAGGTAGAATGTCCCTGGGTTCGATCTCCAGTACCACACACACACACACACACACACACACACACACAGATGTAAAAATATCTAGTGTATGCTTCTATTTATGTGAAACTCTAGGAAAAATGGAATTAACCCACAGCGTTGGCACATTAGTAGTTTCCTGGGGCGGTGGACGGGTATGTGGAGAGTGCGTGGGAAGTGGCACAGAATGGGGAAGGTCCTCTAGCTTGATCGCAATGGTGGCAACATGGGTTTGCAAACCTGTCAAAAGTCATCGAAACGTACCCTTAAAATGGGTGCATTGTATGGCGCGTAAAGCGAGCCTCAGCAGACTTGAATCAAACATTAAGTTTTACAAAATACACTCGGGCTAGAAGCAGCAACACCCCCCCAGCAATGAGCACACTCAGCAGCCAGGTTGATGTCTCGTGCCATCCTCCGAGACGAGGAACCAGGGCTCCTTAGGGAAAAGACTGACTCTAGAACAGGGCCAGCGAGCACACGAGATGAGTCTGGACCTTCTTGTAGCGCCATTAAGTAAGAAAGTACACACACACACACACACACACACACACACACACACACACACAAAGACGAAAGCATGTCCAAGACTCCCAGAGTCAACTGATAGTGCCCCCACGGGCCATGACCTGCTCGAGAAACAAAATAAACAAAGTAGTGTTGGATACAACCCAGGGGTATAATAACATAAACAGCCATGAGTCCATATCAGTATAAATAAAGGATTAAAGAAATAAACAGGGAAGAAGAGGCAAACTTCACACACAGAAGAATTCTAAATAATCTGTGTAGAAACTCCATCCTGTGGAGCATAACCCCCAACTCTATAAGTGTTGACTGTGCATAATGAATTCCCTTCAAAGAGTATAGGCAAAAAGGTTAAAGGAATAACTGCACAGCTGGGTGTGGTGGTGCACGCCTATAATACCAGCGACTTGGGAGGCTGAGGCAGGAGGATCGCAAATTAGAGGCCAGCTTGGGAAACTTAGCAAGACCCTGTCTCAAAATTTTAAAAGATAATAAAAAGGGTTGGGGGTGTAACTAGTGGTAAAACTCCCTTAGGTACACACACACACACACACACACACACACACAGAGAATAACTTCACCACGAAGAAAGCTCACAATCACCACCTCAGCCAGGCAACCCAAGTCAACGTCAACGGTAACATCACATCAGTAGCAAGTGCCCTTGACACGATACGACGACGGTGGCAGCTCATCTCTGTTCTTCCTCCCCAAAGCCCCAGGCTCATCGTGAGATAAAACATCAGATACGTCTCACCCTTGAGACATTCTTCAAAAGCCCTCACTAGTCCTCCTCAAAACTGTGAAGACCATCAAAATCAGAGCAAATCTGACAGATGGTCACAGCCAAGGAGACATGACCACCCGTCCACCCCGTGATCCCGCGGGCGCCTGGCCCGCAAGCCTTGCTTCCTCCACTGCACTGTGCTTCAACCCGCCAGTCTCTTCTTGGTTGGACACCCCCTTCTGCCTGCTAGACTCTTCTTCATCCTTCAAACCCTATTTCAAATGCCACCTCCTCTCTGAAGCCTTCCCAGATATCCCCCCACTTTCCTTTCTTGTCTTCCTGCTACACTTTCCTGACACCGTCTTATCACTCATGTGACACCGGGTGTTCCTCCCCATCGCAGCAAGCGCGCACCTTGAGGATAAGAAAGTGTCACAGCCACGCACGCCTCCCTTGCTCTCGGAGCAGAGCCTCCGTAGCCATCCGAGTGAGGGACTGAGTCAACACATTAATGAACAAGCTCATTCTTGAGGCCTCTGCCTCCCGTTAAGGGAAATAGAATCGATCCACCAGCTACGAGAAGATCTCCACATCAGACGGCCCATCTATTTTTGTTCATTTGTTCTGCAGGTGACGTTCGGACGCGTCCTTAATGTGTTTGTTAAGAGCTGCGGGTGCCAGCTTAATGAGCAGGCTCCGGTGTACATAAGCAAGTCAGGGTGTCGGCGGTGATGCCAGGCAAGAGCGGAGGCACGCGGCCGTCCTGGACTCACGCACCAGCCCGAAGCAGCCAGGCAGAGAGCAGGCCAAGGCGGGGGCAGAAGACCTGTATATGGTCAAGGGCATGTTCGGTCCTGCTCTGGGCGCGACACCATGACCACTTGGGGAGCATGCGAGGCAACCCTATTTTTTTTTTATTGGAAGAGACTAAAGATCAAAAAGGTTGAGATATGAGCTACCACTTGCAGTCTCTTCATTTACATTTGTAAAAGCATCATGAGAATCATGCACTCAGCTCCATCCATATAACCACATGCTTGATGAATGGGGGGAGGGCACGGAAGATTGAACCAAGAAGCATTCTATCCCCAATCTACACCCCCAGCCTTTTGTAGATTTTTTTTGTTTGTTTTGAAACAGGGTCTCCCTAGGTTGCTGAGAGTCTTATTAAGTTGCTGAGGCTGGCCTTGAATCTGCGATCCACCTATCTGAGCCTCCCGAGTACTGGAATTATAGGCGTCCGCCACGGGCCTTGCTCACATGCTTGGTCTTAAGAAGCAGTGGGTGAACACCCGCAAGCTCACTTGGAGGAGCATCTCCTTATGATGGTGGAAAGATTCAGAGTGGTACAAAGAAGAGGATCTAAGACCACGAGCCATTTGAGGATATGATAAGAGTTATGCAGCCTCTTTCCAGGAAAGAAGCTGGTGCTCACGATTTTGCATAAAAGTCAGCCTAAAATATGCCCCCTGAAATATGCAAGGATTATCCTACCCCAGGAATATGGGGTAAGAACCCCTGAGCTAGATGGTAGTAAAGTCCCTCCAAATCTTGACATTCCTTAATTTCTCTCTCCTTTTTTCTTATTTATTTATTTATTTATTTATTTATTTATTTATTTTTGCAGTACCGGGGATTGAACCCAGGGGCGTTCTACCTCCGCGCTACACCCCCGGCCCGATTTTTTATACTTTATTTTGAAACCGGGTCTCACGAAGTTGCGGAGGGCCTCACTAAGTAGAGAGAGAAAGAAAGAGAGAGAGAGAGAAAGAGAGAGTGAGAGAGAGAGAGAGAGCTGAGGCTGGCTGCGAACCCAGATCCTCTGGTCTCCGCCTCCCAAAGTACTGGGATTACAAGCGTGCGCCACCATGCCCGGCCTTCCTTTTTTTTTTTTAATAAAAGTGCTTAGTACAGACTGAGATAGTAACTACTCAGTAAATGAAAGTTATTGATTACACTGGTGTGGTGATAAATGTGGAATCAGTCTCCTTCACTTGCAGGAGATAAACTCAACTCAAACTGGCTTAAAGGAAAGAGGGATTCCTGGGAACATCGTGCGTCAGGCGCGGCTAGACCCAGGTACTGAGACCAAGTCACCTAGAACCTGATCTTCACTTGTCCCTTCATCTTTCTTGGATCTTGGATCTGTTCCCGGCCAGGCTGTCTCCTTGTTGGGGAAGATGGTTCCTGCTACTCCAAATTCACACCCCATTCTCTTAATAACCCCCAAGGAAAACGTGAGCTTATTTTCTAGTAGTTTCAGCCAAAGTTCAAGATGGCCCCATTTGCATCACCTTGGGTCACCTGCCAATCCTTCAACAAATTTCTAAGCCTGGGGCTGGGCCTGGCTTTAATCTCAGGCCCACAATGAGGACCAGAGGTGATGAGGCCAGTTGCCCAGACCAGAGAGTGGAGAAGTGGAGAGTGGAGGAGGGGTGGCTCCCCAAGAAAAATCAGCATGAGATGGGAGGATGGTTTTGCATGGGCAGAGGACCTTTGCTCATTATAAAAACAGTGACTAGCAGTCGTATCTACTGGGCTTCTCCTCTCTGGAGTGGACCCGGCATACTGATACCTCTTCAACACTTCCCCGTGTCCAAGTCAACATTTTCACTGCTGCATCCAAAACAACAGACCACACAACTTACAGGTAGGAAATTTTATTTGCTCACAAGTTTTGGAGATTTGGGGTTCGATCCATGGGAAGCCAGGGGGTCTGCAGATCTCAGGGCACGGTGACAGGAAGTGGAGTGAGGGAGAGAGCAAGGGCAGTGCTCTCACATCACAGAGGCCAGAACAAGAGAGTCAGCAAGCCAGGGGATTTAAAAACACAAGCACAGGCCGGGCGTGGTGGCGCACGCTTGTAATCCCAGTACTTTGGGAGGCGGAGACCGGAAGATCCAGGTTCGCGGCCAGCCTCAGCTCTCTCTCTCTCTCTCTCTCTCTCTCTCAACTTAGTGAGGCCCTCCACAATTTCGTGAGACCCGGTTTCAAAATAAAATATAAAAAATAGGGCTGGGGGCATAGCGCGGAGGTAGAACGCCCCTGCGTTCAATCCCCGGTACCACAAAAAAAAAAAAAAACACACAAGCACAGTCCCTAAGGCCACACCCCCAGGGACCCACCTTCTCCAGCCACACCCCACCTGCCTAGGTGACCACCCAGTGAATCCACTGCAATGGACTTATCTGCCAATGAGATTACAAGCCTCACGACTTCATTACATCAACCCTGGACACTAATACATGAGCTCTTCGGGGGACACGCTGTATCTAACCCTAATACCCCAGATGACTTGTTATAAGAGATATGTTGGCCCCAAGCAAAATGGGATGGATGAGTTTGAAGGCATAAGAAGATCATTGACTCCTTCATCCCAGGAAGAGCCTGGCTTGCTCGTCTCAACTCCAACCACTTTTCCAGAGAGAAACCCTCCTGTCTTCTGTAGTCCTGTCTCTGCCATTCAAAGCCACCGTTAAAGAGAGATGAGAAATTCTCACGTCACCTTGACAGGCCCTCTGCTCAGGCGTATTTCTGTTCCTTTACCTAACCCTGAAGGCTATCTTTATTTTCTACCCTACTGAGTGATTTGCTGACTGCCTGCTTTAATCATTTTAGAGATTTAGAAACTTGCTGGGGGGGAAAAAACCCTGCAATCCTTACAGAACAGTGATACCTGAAGTGCTTTTTCTATTAATGACCCCGGCCCTGAAAAGGAGTCTGAGCACCAGTGATAGATTGCCACCCTCTGGGTCCTGGGAACAGGGACGTGTCTCTCTGCCCCCTTGTCCTCCATCAGCACTGGCCCGGGGGCATCGTTGGTCCAGATTAGAACTAAAGTGCTTTCAGCTCCGTTTCCTCTTTCTAGCCCACCCTGGGCCACAGCCAGCTCAGGTAAGGGCCCTGCTCTTGCTGCCACTCAAAAGACCACCTGGAAGTCCAGGAAAGAGATGATCCGCCTGTAGCCCTGGTTGTCTCGTTTTGTCTGAGGACAGCTTGGTTCTTTTTAGGACAAACAGGGAACTCAGCTTTGGACAGGAGGAAAGAATATTAGGCATAATAGGAATTAAAAAGCAAGAAGATGAAGAGCTTCCATCTAGGCAGCCGAATTCGATTTCTTCTTTGCTAAGAGCAAGAAGAAGGGTCTGGTGGTAATCTCCTCCGCATTAAACTGTCTGCCCCTGCTCAAAGCCTCCTCTGGCCCCTCACTGCCATCAGTATACAGTCAGCGCCCTGATTGCGCCTGCCAGGATCCGTGGGTCTGGCCCCGGTTTGCATCTCCAGTCCCTGTCTCTCTGCTTTGTCCCTCCACTTTGGGATCAGCCCCTCCTGTCTCGGGCCAGCACACAAGATCGTCTTCTCTTCCTCAGGTGTGCCTCTACTCATCTCTGCTTGGCTACTCTCGGCTTCTTTTGGCTGCTCTAATACAGTAGCACACACCTGGTGGCTTACAACAACACGAATGTGTTTTCTTACAGCTCTGGAGGTCAGAAGCCCCAGACGGTTTCCCCAGGCTGAATGCAAGGTATTAGAGGGCCTTCCTCTCTCAGAGGCTCTGGGGAATCCATTCTTCTGCCTTTTACAGACTGTACAGCAGCAGCCTTTGCATTCCTTGGCTGCTGATGCCTTCTTTCACTACACAGAAGAATAGCACTCTGCTTCAGTGGTCACGGGCCTCCTTCTGTCCCAAATCTCCCTGTGACTCCTCCTTAGAAGGATACCCATGATTACATAACCAGGATAATCTCCCCATCTCCTGGTCTTTAGCTTAGTCACACCTGCAAGCCGGCCTTGCCATATAAGATAACATTCACAGGTTCTAGGGAATTGGGACCTGCATATCTTTTGTGGGACCCCCTTACCACACCCGGGACAGGGATCACTTTGGGTGTTATTTGCTCCAGGAGGCCCTCATCAGCCCACCTCTCTTCTCAGCTGAATGTCCTGTGTCACTCACCACCCCTGCTTCCCTCCACATCGAGCATGCTATAGCGTGTGACACTCGGGGGAGATGCAGCTCAACTCAGCCCAGATTACTTCTGGAGAGAGTCATAGTTTGGTGGGGCGGGGATGTGGCATGACTTTTCCATTCCCACTTACTTCTGCTTCTATCATGAGAATGTGCTCTTGAATTCCTTGCATACAAAATATTTTTGAGAAGCATGTTTGAGATTCTGTGACGGTCCCCATCTTTCTATTTTAAACAAACAGTCATTTTATGGGCATTTGGGGTGTCCGGGGGATACCAGCTTGAAGATTTTTACAGAAAGACCACTTACGTCTCAAAGCGTCACTATTCTGAAGCCTCTGCCACGTTTCCGAGTCCTAACACATTTTCTTCCGTAAGGACCCATTTGGGGTAGAACAGGCTGATAAAACAGTCTCCAGCCGGGCGTGGTGGCGCACACTTGTAATCCCAGTACTTTGGGAGGCGGAGACCGGAGGATCCGGGTTCGCGGCCAGCCTCAGCTCTCTCTCTCTCTCTCCCTGTCTCTCTCTCTCTCTCTCTACTTAGTGAGGCCCTCTGCAACTTCGTGAGACCCGGTTTCAAAAATAAAGTATAAAAAATAGGGCCAGGGGTGTAGCGCGGAGTTAGAACGCCCCTGCGTTCAATCCCCGGTACGGCAAAAAAAAAAAAAAAAAAAAAAACCAGTCTCCAGTTAGCAAGGAGGCCATGGAGCCAGCATCTGCTAGGGCCTGAGGAAGCCACACAGACTGGCGACACTGCCCACCTACCCCTCCCAGAGCAGTGAAAGGGGACCTGTGGCCATCGCTTTCAGTGGCAAATGCTGCACACCAGCCAGCAACCGGCAGATGTCAGCCCAATGGACTCAAGCCAGTCGCTGATTAAAATATTACTGACTGCACAAACGCTGCCTCATCTCAGCCAGCGTTTGCCTTTGACACATGGTCCGCAGAAACAAGGGGGCCCAAAGACACCCATGTGTGGACACGGAAATATCTGGGAGCAGTTGTGGGAAGACAGAACTGAAGATGCCCAGGGCGATGACGACACTATTCACGAGAAAGTTCTGATAAACCAGTGAAGGATGAGAGACAGGCATGGAGAGAGTATTTGCCACACATATAATAAAGGTTCCCTAGCCAGGTGTGGTGGCGCACACTTGTAATCCCAGTACTTGGGAGGCTGAGCCAGGAGGAACACAGGTTGGAGGAAGGCCTCAGCAACTTAGCAAGGCCCTGTTTCAAAGTAAAAAATAAGCCGGGCGTGGTGGCGCACGCTTGTAATCCCAGTACTTTGGGAGGTGGAGACCGGAGGATCAGGGTTCGCGGCCAGCCTCAGCTCTTCTCTCTCTCTCTCTCCATGTCTCTCTCTCTCTCTACCTAGTGAGGCCCTCCGCAACTTCGTGAGACCCGGTTTCAAAATAAAATATAAAAAATAGGGCCGGGGGCGTAGCGCGGAGGTAGAACACCCCTGCGTTCAATCCCCGGTACCGCAAAAATAAATAAATAAATAAATAAATCAAAGTAAAAAATAAAATAGGGTTGAGGGTGTGGCTCAGAGGTAGAATGCCCCTAGATTCAATCCCCAGTAAAATACACACACACACACACACACACATACATACACACACACATCGGTTTCCTGTCTAAACATG
>PVJS01029144.1:0-24996 GCA_004027185.1 Glis glis
CAGATTAAAGAGAAAGCCCTGCCCTGAATGTAGGCAGCAGAATTCTGATAGGTGCGGACTTAGATAAAAAGGGAGAAGCCGCGTAGAGTGTGTGCGACTCGTTCCGAGGAAAACGCATCTGCTCTCGCCTGAGATCGTCAGCCGCCGGCTCCGCCTTTCTCCGAAGAGCGTGATCTTCTCGGCCTCCAGCTCTTGGAACTGAAACTCCACCATTGTTTCTCCGAAGAAGCTTCCTGATCTTCACGTCTTGGACTGGGACTGAATTAGTGGTTGCTCCAATCCTAAGACTCCAGCTCTTAGACCGTTCGACCAGCCACTGGTTCCTCTGACCCTCCACGTGCAGTCAGAACCTGGGACTACATTGCTGCAAACTGTAAGCCATCTGATAAATCCTTTTTTTAAAATATACTCATTCTGTGTATTCTGTTAATCTAGAGAACCCTGTCCAATACACTGATGATGTTGAACATTGTTATGTGTGTATTGGCCATTTGTATTTCTTCTTTTGTAAAGTGTCTATTTAATTCAATGGCCCATTTAATGATTTCGTGTAAGTCTTTTACATACTTTTTGTATTTTCTACCTGTGCCTTTATGTTGGAATGCTGGATCTATGCCCTCCTCTAGTAATTTTAAAGTCTCAGGACTAATTCCCATATATTTATTCCATCAGGAGTTGACTCTTGTGCAGGGTTAGAGGGTAGGGGTTTAGTTTAATTTTTCTACCAATGGATAACCAGTTTTACCAACACCTTTTGTTGAAAAGGCTGACTTTTCTCCAACATATGTGTTTGGATTTTTTGTTGAAAATAAATTGGCTGTAAGTGAGTGGATTTGGTTCTGCACTTTCTATTTTGTTACAGTGGTCTATGTGTCTGTTTTTGTGCCAATGCCTTGCTGTTTTTAGTACTATAGTTCTGTAGTATAATTTGAAGTCCAAAATTGTTATGGCTCCTTCATGGCTTTTATTGCTGAATTTTGCTTTGGCTATTCTGGGTCTTTTATTTCTCCATATAAAGTTTAAGACTAATTTTCATAGGTCTGTGAAGAATGATATTAGCATTTAATAGGGATTGCGTTGACTGTGTAGATTGCTTTTGTTAAAATGGCCTTTTTGATAGTATTAATTCTCCCTAGCCAAGTGCATGGGAGATCTTTCTATCTTCTAAGATCTTCAGTTTCTTTCTTTAGTATTTTATAAATTTTCATCATAGAGGTCTTTTCCCTCCTTGGTTAGATTTATTTCTAAGTATTTTATTGTTCTTAAGTTTATTATGAATGGAATTTTTCCAAATTTCTTTTTCAGTGGATTCATGACTGTCATATAGAAAAGCTACTGATTTTTGGAGATTTATTTTGTTTCCTGCTACTTTGCTGAATTTGTTAATCAACTCTAGAAGTCATTTGGTTGAGTTTCTTTGGTCTTCTAACTATAAGATCATGTCATTGGAAAATAGAGATAATTTTGGTTTGTCTTTCCTATTTAAATTCCTTTGATATCCTTCTCTTGCCTTATCACTCTGGCTAGAATCTTGAGTATTATATTGAAAAGGAGTGGTGATAATGGGCAGCCTTGAATTTTTTCTGATTTTAAAGGGAATTCCCACAGTTTTTCCTCATTCAGTATGATGTTGGCTGGGGGTTATTTTATGTGGCCTTAATGATGTTTAGGTAAGTTCCTTTGAATCTGATTTTCTTCAGTGTTTTTGACATGAATTGTTGGATTTTGTCAAATGATTTTTAACATCTATTTTTATTTATTTTTTAGAGAAAAATAGCTTTATTGGTGCATTATATTAATACGTTTTTATGGTTTTCAGTCTGGTAGAAGTATACATGCACACATTGGTCAATAATCTGCCCCCAATTCCCACCTCCCTTCCTTCCCCTTTCCCTCCTTCTCATGCTCATGTTCAGCAAACTACTTGACTTTGGCAAGTTTGGCAAGTTTGGTTTCCATTCTTTTGGGTAGATACCTAGAAGTGGTATTGCTGGGTCATATGGTAGGTTCATTCAAGTTTTCTGAGGATTCTCCACACCATTTTCCAAAGTTTTTTTTTTTTTGGCACTAATTTGCAATCCCACTAACAGTGTATTAGAGTTCCTACTTCTCCACATCCTCACCATCATTTGTTATTGTTTGTTTTTAATGATTGTCATTCTAATTGGGGTTAGGTGAAATCTCAGGCTAATTTTGATTAGCATCTCTCTGATTGCTAATGATGTTGAACATTTTTTCATACATTTATTGGCCATTTGTATTTCTTCTTTTGTGAAGTGTCTATTTAGTTCATTTGCCCATTTTTTATTGGGTTGTTTGTTGATTTTGCAGTGAGTTTCTTGAGTTTCTGTACATTCCAGGTATTAGTCCTCTATCAGAGGAGTAGCTGGCAAAGATCATCTCCCATTCTGTCAGCTCTCTGTTGAGGTTCTTTTTTATATTTTCTTGGATGCTGGAGACAAACATCTTTATTAAAGATACTACCAAAATTTTGGCAAACATTTCAAAACAGATTTGTAAACATAATGCTTCCCTTTTCAACTGACAGCACTTTGAAAAGACAATACAATAAGACAACACAGCTTGAATCAACATTAGTTCAAAATCCTTATATTTTTGACCACATAACCTATGTTCCCACATGATAAAACAAGTGATAGTTTAAATCAACATCAACAGATAAACTCCATGAAATGAAAGTTTGTGCTGTTTGATGAATCACAGTATGTTATGATTAAATATATCCGCTCTTTTTTATATTCCTGGCATCCAGGATGAAAAAAAATCTTTAAATATACATTTCATGTAGGTAATAGCCTCTTTGTATATCTCTCTCCAAAAAATACTTTATAGCAGTATATAAATAGTTTACCTACACATTTAATTTTATAATTTTGCCCCAAAACTATAGATCTGTTTCATTTTTATAACATATCAATTTTTGCCCAACATTAATAAAGCTGACAAACTGTTGAACTGGAAATGCTTTTGTCTTCCACAATAGAGTAGCAATATGACAGGGAAAAAAAACCTACAGTAACACTCGTCAATTGTTGAGCCTGAGCATTTGGCCTACTGAGAGTAGCAGCTTTTTTCCTTCATGCACTCTCACATCCACATCGCTTCTGCACACACACAGGTGGAGCACACACTTTTGGATGCTGGTAGGCCACAGTGTGCTTCCCGTTGCTTTGATCATCGGGAAGCAGTGTAGCTAATGATGAACCACACTATGTACACAACTAGCAAACACCTTAAAGCAGCCATTGCAATGGGGGTTGGTTAGCTTGCAGAGTAAATTTAATATCCTAGATCAAGTCAGCCCGTATGTATACATATGCTTATAAAAGTCTCTACACATACTCTACAGCTTTCTATTTTCAACCCTCCAAAACAATGTTTTCATTTTTTTTGTATTTTGTGCAAATTTCTAAATATTCTACCATTTAAGGCAAAGAGTTTGCAGTAAGAAAGGTCAGAAAATAGGCTTATGTTTTTCCAAAAGCAGTTTGGACATTGGAGCCCCAATATCTAAAAATCATTTCTAATGACAAACACAAGTTTTCAAGGAAAAAAAACTGATTTGAAGTATAGACACTGGATCCCCAATATCTAAAAAATTATTTCTATTAACAAACACAAGTCTTGAGAGGGAGAGGAAAAAGGACCAGAAAAAGCAGTTTCAAAATGCAAGGGAAGCAAAGTAAAATGGGGGGGAAAAAGTAACTCAAGTTTACTAATACTGAAACTTTCAACAGGCAAAGTTTCATCTTATTGTGTTCTAGAATAACTCATTTGGAATTTTAAATAAATAAGGTTAAGTTTATTCACATCTTCTGGTCCAAGCAGAGCTCTAGTGCCATGACCCTGCTTGCTGTTGGTCAAATTCACCTATTAGTCTCTTGATGTGAGCCAGCTTGTTATGAAGATACTCACTTCTGTATTTTTCTTCATGGTAATTGGGACTAGACTGCTTGATCTTCTGATATTCCTGTAAGACTTCTTCATGAACATTCTGATACTCTTTCGAGCCTGGAGAAAGGCGTTTTCGTTGCGCATCCAAATCTTCTGGCTACCGTCTCCATCCTGGCATGCAAAGCCCTGTACTCATCATACTCAGCATTGAAGTCATCCTTGTAATTCTGGCGTTGCTCACAGGAGACGATAGCAATGTATTTTATCAAATAATCTGGGAGTTCAATTGTTGAAGACGGCTCCGTGGAGGCAGTGCAGCCCTCTTTAACTCCTTCACTGGAATTCAGACTGGAGTTATTCATCTTGGCTATTTCTTCTCTTTGAAGGTCTTCCTCATTTTCCTCAATAGTCTCAATGTCCTGCTTTTTTATTTGGTCCTTTTCCTTATGTTTTTTAGACTTCTTTTTGGACTTTTTGTGAGACATTGAATGGTTTTCTTCCATAGGCTTTGGACACTTTAGTAGAACTGAACCAGGGGGTAAGGTTTCCAGAGAAGTCCTAGAGGTATATTTGTCTTGCTGGTCCTCATAGATTCTACCGTTTTGCCTGTAACTGTCAACAGGTAGGTCTCGAGTCCCCCGGCCTTCTGGAGTGCTAGGGGAATTGGAGTTAGAATTTGCAGTCTGAGGAGGATTTGAGACAGGCAGGTAAGTAGAAGGCAATGGCGGAGGGGTGGGAATGGCAACGGCTGCAGGGGGCGGTGGGAGGCCTGCAGCAGATTTCTCATTGGTGGGATTCAAATGACCATTTAATGTTGGTGGTACTCTATTCATCAGGTGCGATATCTGAGCTTTTTTATTCATTAAAGGATCAATGAAATCTGAATCCAGAGGTCGTTTCTGAGGAGATGATGCAGCATCTCTACTAGAACATACAGGAGATTCTGAACGGCTGGTGCCGGCAGAACTCTGAGATGGATTTAGTTTTCTAGAGAGCACCGACTCCACTAACCATCTGTCTGCTTCATTATATCCTGGCCAATCTCATTGAAGCTCCTTGAATACATAATCCTTTAACGTGTAGGAGAGGTCCTTAGGATTAAGATTGGCTACCTGCTGCAGAATTGCTCCTAGGGAGTTCTTGTCCTTTTGATTGACACGATCATTTTGCAGCCGAGCCAGCAGCTCCGGTTTCTTGTAAGCTTTAAGTGCCAGTAAGTGAATTGCGGTGTCCCTGTAGGGCCACTGAGAAACACTGCTACTGCTGTGCGTCTTCCGAATTGTATTTGCAGGGTCCATGGGGGTTGACCTTTTCCTCTCGGGATGGCTTAAGGTGCTTTCCGAATCTGCACTCTTTTCCCTACATATGGTCCACCGGTTTGATAACTTTTGTGCTTTGGTTGCAGGATTCCTCCTCGGCCTGGGTCATTCTTTCACGTGTCATCTGATACGGGTCATTTGTTGCACACACTGTAATTTTATCTTGTATAAATCCCAGGCAATTGAGCTGGAAGGCTCCAGAGCTGGAGAATGTCTGCTGGATGCAGTCAAAGCTGCCCTGAGGGTTGTCTCTGCCCACATTTGACAAATAGAAGTTAAAGTTATGCACTTCACTGAGGGGGTCGCTTTTGGGAATTTTGATAAGCCCTTGAAGCCCTTGGAACTGAATCGAAGGTCGAAAAGGAATTAAATTCTTGTGGCTCTGGTAAGTCTCCGGCACCCGGATCGTTGTTTCGGTGAACTTCACATGCAGTACGGTGATGTTGTCCTGCCCGAGACGCCCGCATGACAGCCCATAGTGCAGCTCCTCCCGCAGGCCCAATGTCCCCCCTGCCACCATCTTAAAGTCCCCGGGGTGCCACCACCGATGCCTTTCAGGCTCTAGCCTCCATTGTGGCCGGCTGCGGCTGCTGGGGCTTCTGCAGCTGCCGCCACAGCTACAGCCATCCCGCTGCTGATGTACTGTCATATACTGCTGAAGTGCCAAGTTCGTGATCCCACCAAAGTCCACCAAGAGCCGATTCCCATGCAAAGCACACGAGGGTCCTTTATTCAAGCTTGAGCTTGGGCTCCTAACATGCACCAACACAGTGGTCACAGGGAGAAGCCCCTTGTCTCTAAGAACAAAGCTTTTATCCCTTAAGGAGGCAGCCACCCCACCTTTACATTGATAAGTTAGTTTAGAACATAAGCTTGCTGGCGTTCCCTGGTTGGTTTAATTTTCGTGCCTTAGTAGGGGTCATCATTAGGGAAGCATTAACCTTATATGGTGACATTTAAGCTGATTGGTCGGGCCCGCAGTACCTTTTTCAGGAATGTCCAGGATGGGTGGGGGCCTGCTGACTCTGGTCAGAGTGGCCTAGCCCAAATTATCTGGAATTCTAGACCCAGGTGTGCTTGACACTGATCGGCTGTTTCTAGGGGTTGCTAGGGACAGGATCAGATTAGCACATTTAACGGTTTCTACAGGGTATGGGGCAACAGGCTATAGAAACTTAACTTCTAGAAAAACAGATACTTAGGCCTATTCTACTTAAAGCTTTAACTAAAGCCTGTCATGGCGTCGCTTTGGTTCTTCATTCCCCCCTCTGACTAGTAACTAGTAGAGCCAATCAGGGCTCACGAGTTGTTAATTCAATCGTATTTAGGGGTTGATATTGGGACCACAGGACCATGAGCTGGACTGTGTTCACGCAATCTTTTATAAATTTAACAAGCCTGTTTAGAATACATGGGCCAAGTGTTAAAATCAGCAACAGGATAAACAGGGGTCCTAAGAGGGTAGATATCAGGGTGGTGAGCCAGGGGGAGCTATTAAAAAGGGATTCAAACCATTCTTGGGTTTCTTCTCATTCTCTTTTCTTTTTTGTTAAACTTTCTCTGACCTTTGCCAAAGTTTCCCATACAACACCAGAGTGATCTACATAAAAACAACATTTTTCACCCAGAGTGGCATACAGACCTCCTTGTTGTAAGAAGACTAGGTCAAGGCCGCGTCTGTTTTGTAGAATGACTTCTGCCAAGGATGACAGGGATTCTTGGAGATGTGAAATAGACTTTAGGGCGCCATTATCTATGATGCTCACTTGCATGAGGTCATCCTTATGGGGGGGGTGTCCACCCAATATGGCTGGTAGAGACACAGGCCCAGGACGCACAATAGTATTCGTTACCCCACACACACACAACATTTTCTCTGGGCTTTGTCTTAGCAGAGGGAGGAGGTAGGGTCGCTCAGAGGAGGGCAGGCCTTTCTCTTAACCTTCAGTTTTCCCTGGCAACAGATTAGCAGTGGGGTGTGACCCTCATTCTCCTCACTCATCATATTTCCACCAAGTATCTCAGGTGTGGAGAGGAGTGATTAAAGATGGGGACTTATTAAGGCTTCTGCCTGACTGGACACACCCTACGGGGTGAAGTCAGATCATGAACTCTCAAAAGCTTCAAATCTCTATTTTTCTTCCCAATGTCTCCTTTCTGCCTAATATTTCTATCTTTTCTACTCTACCTCATCACTGCATGCCATCAGACCTCAGGCTGCCGCCGCCGCCGCTCGCCCCACCCTCCGCCTGTTGAGGTTCTAGATAGTCTCGTTTGTGGCACAGAAGCTCTTCTGTTTAATGCAATCTCACGTATTGATCCTCTTTTTAACTTCTTGTGCCTTCCGGGTCTTATTGAGGAAGTTTTTGCCTGTGCCTATGTGTTGAAGAGTTGGACCTATGCCTTCCTCAAATAGCTGCAAGGTCTAATTTCAGGTCTTTGATCCATCTTGAATTGATTCTTGTGCAGGGTGAGAAGGTGGGGTTTATTTCCATTTTTCTGCATATGGTTAGCCAGTTTTGCCAACACCATTTGTTGAAGAGGCTATCTTTTTTCCAGTGTATGTTTTTGGCTCCTTTGTCAAAAATCAATTGGTTAAAAGTGTGCAGATTTGTTTCTGAGTCTTCTATTTTGCTTTGCTGAATTTGTTGATAAGTTCTATGAGCCTTTTGGTTGATTTTATTGTATCTTCTAAGTATAATATCATGTCATCTGCAAATAGGGATAGTTTCAGTTCTTCTTTTCCTATTTGTACTCCTTAGATTGAAGAGGAGTTGTGATAGTGGACATCCGTGTCTTGTTCCTGTTTTTAAGGGGAATTCTTGTAGTTTTTCCCACTCATTATGATGTTGGCTGTGGGCCTATGGTATATTGCCTTTATGATGTTGAGGTATGTTCCTTCTATTACAATTCTCTGCAGTGTTTTTAGCATAAAATGGTCTTGTATTTTTGTCAAATGCTTTACAGCATCTGTTGAAATGATCATGTGATCTTTGTCTTTAGTTCTGTTTATGTGGTGGATCACATGAATTGGAATTTTTGTTTAATGAATGCACAGTTTCAGTTCTGGAAGAAAAAAGTCTTGGAGATAGATGATGGAGATGGTTGCACAACCACATAACTATATGCCACTCAAATGGACACTAAAAATGATTAAATGGTGAATGTCTGTGTATTTTATAACAAAAAGTTTTTCAGCTGTAAAAATTTACAATGCACCAATAAATGAACATAAAAAGTTAAAAAAATATTCTCTCTGAAATTAAAAATATTACAAGATTCTCAACCAAAATATAATTTGTCAACAGTCTTAAACATAGCAAATTTGTCTCTAACAATGATTTGAAGATTATTTTCAATAGTTTCAAATCTTATTCTCAATTCTTCCAAAAGACTAAATTTGTTGTATGGATTCAGTTAAGCACACTCTGTCCTGTTCTGCCCTTAAAGGATTTTTACTACTGCCTTAGATGGCCCCAGTATTATGGCTTTCTGAATGAATATTGTCTATGAGGTCAAAACACCAAATTTAAATAGTAAATACTAGGCCGGGCGTGGTGGCTCATGCTTGTAATCCCAGTACTTTGGGAGGCAGAGACTGGAGGATCCGGGCTCACGGCCAGCCTCAGCTCTCTCTCTCTCTCTCTCTCTCTCTCTCTCTCTCTCTACTTAGTGAGGCCCTCTACAACTTCGTGAGACCTGGTTTCAAAATAAACTATAAAAAATAGGGCCAGAGGTGTAGTGCGGAGGTAAAACACCCCTGTGTTCAATCCCCGGTACCGCAAAAAAAAAAAAAAATAGTAAATACTAAACAAAGAAACTACCTAGGCCTGGTATCATTTAATGCTGTGAAAATTGTGACTTTGTAATATTCTATTTTAATTAGAGTGCTTTGTGTATGTATGTCTCTTTCACTATGATTTACATTATGGTGTGAGACTATAATATACCAATAAAAGTATATAAAAAGAAAAACCAGATATAAAAATTATAGGTAAAAATATAGAAAAAGAAAAAGATATTAGTCCTCTATCAGAGGGGTAGCTGGCAAAAATCTTCTCCCATTCTGTTGGCTCTCTGTTGAGCAATGTGTGCATGTATGATTCTTCTAACCTGAGACCTATCAAATGTATAATTACAATGCACCAGTAAATGGATATAAATAAAAAATAAAAATAAAAAAAGAAAAAGAAACTAGATATAAAAAACAGTCACAGGTATGTTTTCACACAAGTAAGGAGAAGCCACTTAATATTTCCAAGGATCAACTTAGGGAAATGCTGCAAAATGTTAAATACAACTCACATTTTGTCACCTAGAAATGGACCTATTCATACTTTGATCTCATAATTTTGCATTTAGGATTGCTATTTAAAAAAAAACAAGTATAGGGCAATGGGAGAAGCTTGGAGAAAGATTAAGTCACATGTACTTTCTAAATTATGAATTGGTCATAATGCTCTAAAATAGCTCTTACATTAACAAAAGAGAATGTCATTTTACTAGTTGATATGTGGGAAGTTTATGAAGCTACTGAAATGTCAAGAATCAGCATGGAGTAAAGGAAATCAACAATCTAATGAACCTTCTATAAGAAATTTGAACAGCAGGGCATGGTGGTTCATGTCTATGATCCCTGTGACTCAGGAGGCTGAGTCAGGCTAAGACTAAGGTTAAACTGGGCAGCATAGTGAAGCCCTGTCTCAAAAAAATCAACAAATACTGCCTCTCCATAGTGTAAGAGACTTATTAGTGTTGTGCTTTCTTGTGGTCTGGGTCACAAGATTCTATTTGTCACAAGTCTCAGATAGCCTTGTAGGATTCTTAGAAACTACTTTGGAGACTGAATCCTAATCATTTGTAGTTTCTTTCCAAGAAGGCGCAGGCCTCATCCTGCCTCAGTTAGTGAATGAGCACTGGTCATTGGGTTTCTCATGCAGTGGAGTCCTGCTCGGGCTCTGTCTCAGCTTTGATTATGTTCAGTCCGCCTGTAATCATTTCAAATCCAGCCTCCACCTGAGCCTCTACTTTTCTTTCTTTCTTTTTTATATTTTTAATCTTTTTCTTTCAATTTATTTTTATTGGTGCATTGTAATTACACATCATAATGAGGTTCAGTGTGATAAAAACCCACATGCACATCACACTTGTGTGTTTTCCTCAGTCTCTCCCCATCTCCATGCCTAATATTAATTTTAGCATTGATAACTTCATATATTATCATTGGATTGTTTGAACTGCTTCCTTCATCAAATCTCCCTGTGAATATTCCCACATCCCTACTCAAATCCCCTTCCACTAATCTTGTAGTACTTCCTCTGATTTATCTGAAGTCCTTTTTGCTTCCCAATTTCTCTCTAGCCTCCGCAGATGAGTGAATCATGTAAGCCGTTATTTTCTGGGACTGGCTAATCTTGCTTAGCATAATATTCTCTAGTTCCATCCATTTTTCTGCAAATGACATAAGTTTGTTTTTAATTATGGCTGAGTAAAATTCCACGAGTATATATCATAGCTCTGTATTCCATTCCTCTGGTGATGGACACCTAGGCTGGTTCCATCGTTTGGCTATTGTGAATTGTGCTGCCATAAATTGTGCATGATCCTTAGAGTATTCTGATTTCAATGTCTTTGGAGAGACTCTCAGGAGTGGCATAGCTTGGGTCGTATGGAGGGAGGATATTTGATTAGTCAGTGATGGATATAAGTCCCTGCAAGATGAACCAACTGACTCTTCATAATGATTAGTCATGGCAGAGCATATATGCTTTTTGCTTTAAATGAAATATGGGATCATAACTTTTTGTTATACTTAGTTACTCTGATATGTGTGCCTGGCAATATATGACAAAAAAGGTTTTCTATTCCTCAGTGGGTGCTCAAGAGGGCCCTAGGAGGTCATTCTCATTTGTCATGCCTGAGTTAGCCCACGCTACTTTTAGAGATGTGAAACCTTACAACACTCTTCAATCGTTCAATTATCTCACTTATATGTATTTTGCCAAACTAGGTATATAAATAATAAGTCCCATAAAATATCACATGATCTTATAAACACATACACACACATACAAACACAAACAAAATCTACTACTCTGGCAACTTCTGCTGGATGCTCATATGACTCCATATTTCATTTAAACCATAAAGCATATATGCCCTGCTATGATTAATCATTATGAAGAGTCGATTGGCCCGAATCCTACTCACATGAGTCTACATTTCCCAGTCTCCCTTGCTGCTACTTAAGGACCATGTGACTGAGTTCTGGTTGTTGGAGTATGGAAAGATTTAGAATATTTTCCTCCAACTGAGCCCTGTAGTAGTAAGATTGAGTGGGACATTTGGGTTCAATCCCTGGTACTGCAAAATAAATAAATAAATATACAAAGTCCTTCAGACTGAATTCTATGGTGTATGAAAATCAGAGCCTAGAAAAGAAAAGGAAATGCCTCCAAGTTTGGCAAAGATTCCCAAAGTATCCAGGGAATGACAGTTGTATGAAGAGGCTGTGAGTGAATTCAGACCCGTACCTGGCTTCTGGATACAATTGTGTGCTTTGCTCTCTGTGTAGATGGTGGTACAGAAACATGCAGGGAATTGAGTGTCATAACAGGCTTCTTCCTTTTCATAGCTGAAAAATTAATTGAATACATAAAATTCACTAAGAATTGTACTAAAATATAGGCTGCTTTTAAAACAAGTACTAAGGACTTTTTTTTTGGTACTAGGGATTGAACCCAGAGACATTCTACCTCTGAAGAACACCCCCAGACATTTTTACTTTTTATTCTGATACAAGTCTCAGATTCTGATACAAGTCTCAAATTGCTGAGGGTCTTGCTAAGTTGCTGAGGCTGGCCTCGAACCTGCTGTTCTCCTGTGTCCACCTCCCAAGTATTGGTATTACAGGCTTGTACCATTATGTCAGGCTCTAAGGGACTAAAAGTTCCTTCCAGTAACCAAGCCAGTGAACACATAGGACAAGTCTCTGGGGTTTATTTCTTAAATACAGTTTTGTCGCCATCTAGAGTTTAATGTGGAGCTCAGCACTTTAAACAAGGAAAAACCTAGATCCTGTTATAGAGAATGGGAGGGACAAAGCGCCAGGCGTGGTGGCGCACGCTTGTAATCCCAGTACTTGGGAGGCGGAGACTTGGGAGGCGGAGACCAGAGGATCCGTTTTCGTGGCCAGCCTCAGCTACTTAGGCCCTCTGCAACTTCGTGAGACCTGGTTTCAAAATAAAGTATAAAAAATAGTAGCTCAGAGGTAAAACACCCCTGGGGTTCAATGCCCGGTACCGCAAAAAAAAAAAAAAAAAAAAAAAAAAAGAGAGAGAGAGAGAGAGAGACAGAGAGACAGAGAGAATGGGAGGGACAAGTAGCCAGGTATTGAAAATCTCAGGGGAGATGGGGAGATGCAACTGGCACAGTAGGCAGGGGCCAGGGCCTGAAAGAGGACCTTATCTCACAGGCATTGAAGGCTTGTTTTTGTTTGTTGCAGCTGACTGACATGATTGGAGGTGTTTTAGAATAACCCAGCAGTGGAAACAGCCATGGATGGTTACATCCATCAGCTACCTAAAGGAGCCAGAGCCCCACACCTTTACTTTCTGCCAGAATTCTTGGGCCAGACCACTGGAGCAGCAGCCTCCTCCTCCTGGAACTGCAGCAGGGACTCCAGGCTGACTTGTTACATCTGTTATCCCCACTGCCTAGGGCTGTGCCTCGTACATAGTAGTTTTTATTTAAAAATTCAAGTGGGAATTTTAGGACTAAGTGATAATATAACAACATAGATGCCCTGTCCCATCCAACAGCAACCCGCATTTTAGAGAATTAGGACACTGGGCTTAGCTTCACTGCAGCCTGAGAGTCCGGAGTCACTGTCCTCAGTTTGCAGAGGCAGGGAGGTTCCAAAGGTTCTCCTGGGAGTGTGAAGGCCGCCTCCCCATTTATGTTTCTTCAGCTGCCCGTGGGCATTAATTTGGGGACAGTGGAACACCACCAGGCTCAAGCCTGAGTCAGCTGATCACATGCACCCCCTCTCTGCACCCCCAGGTGAGTCTACACAGCAGGCTCCAGAAGGCGCTGGGAAGAAGCCAGAGCAACTATTGCTTTGAAAGGCCAAATCTCCAAAGAGACATTCCCAGGACCCTTCCCAGGGTAAGTGTCCCCCACTGACATGGGGGGGATGCAGTGCCCACCCCACTGGAGTATGTCAGTGTCCACGCCACCCTGTGAGGAGGAGGAAGGCAGGCAGTGCCTGGGCCTCTTCTGTCACCCTCCCCACCATGATTATGTAAATGTGGAAACTGAGGCCCCAGAGGGATATAGTTCGTGGCTACATCTAGGCCTGGGGACCCCAGGAGCCCTGCTGTCTTGTAGGGTGTGAAAGGATGGGTGCATGGTGAGGTCTGACAGGGTTTCCACAGCACCCCCGCCTCTCCCTCCTGGGTGACCTCCAGCAGGCTCACTGCTCCCTCTTCACCCCTCCCACTCGGCCCCCCACCCTCTGATCCGCCCCACCCCCTTCTACTGGTTGGACTCCAGGCCCCTGCTTGGCTCCGCCCCTCTAGCTCCACCCATCCCTTCAGCTCCACCCACCCTCACTTGGCTTCCTCCATGGGCTCCGCCCATCACTTCTGCTCCACTGGGCCCCATGGGCTCTGCCACATCCACGGTGCCAATTGGTTCTGGTGGACTCCTGGCTGCTCTTCAGGCCCAAGCCCTTAGTCCACTTGCTCAGCTGCACTCTGCCCACTGGCCGACCCTCTCCTGACCTACCTAACAAACCGGGATCACACGTTTACACCTCCCTTTTTGGTTCTTTGACCTACTTCGAAGAGCTTCCCACACAGCATGGCTCCACCTGGTCAGCCTAGCTCTCCTCTTCATTTACCTGCTAAGCGCACTCCAACACCTGCCACCCCTTTGCCCACCCGGCTGCCCTGGGGGAACCCCGTTCAAAATGACACCTGAGGGGTCTTGCAGAGTGTTCCGTGGTAGCAGACACTGAGAGATTAACCTGGCTTTGGAGTATGGTTGTGTCAGGACTGGGGAGGTTAGGTCTCCACTGGATGACTTGGGCCAAATCCCCTCACCTCTGAGTCAGTCTGTACATTTGCACATTGCAGCTGCTGCTGATACTTTACTCATGTGCTTGTGAGCAGGTTTTGAACACCATCTGTGTATTTAGGTGCAGAGGACACACTGGTGAGCAAGACAGCAAGGGGACACACTGGTGAGCCCTTGATAGCCCTTGCATGTGGAGGAGCACAGGGAGGATTAAAGGAACATACATTTGCACAGGACCTGGCCCTCTGCATTTCGAAAGCTCTGTGGCCTTGACTATCTCCTTTGCCTTTCCAGTGGCTTCCCCTCCATAGGATGGGCATGGGTCCTTGGCAAGCAAGAACTATCTGTGCCTGCCTTGCCCTCCAGCCCCAGACATCTTGCAATGAGGCTTCAGGAGTGTCTGATCATGCCCTATCTTTCACAAAGTATGCATCACTATGCCCACATATTTTTTAGTTCAAAACAGGTTCTTGCTAAGATGATGAGGGCTTCTGTAATTGCTGAGGCTAAACTTGAACCTGCAATACTTTTGTCTCAGCCTCCCAAGTACTGGGATGACAGGTGTGTGCAACCACACCCAGTGAGCGGGAGCTCCTCTAGGTGGCTGATGACTGAAGCCCCCCCCCAATCTCGTGTCATTGTAGGTTTTCTTGGCTGATGGAGCCCAACCCAGAGTTCCTGCAATGCTGGGAGGTGAGGAGCAACTCTGTGAAGGACCAACTGCCCCTGCAGAAGAAGTTGGTGCCAACAAGGTCTATCCCAGTCCCAGGGTAAGTTCCTGCACTGGGTAGCCCTCGACATCCACAGACACACAACCATGTATTCACATCACTCCACACACAAAGGTTCATACATGGAAGCAGCAACACCCTTGGGAAAATTCACCCATGGAAAACAGACACAGGGTAAACATGCTTCCTCCTAAACAGAGGACAACAGAGGGCAACAGAGGCTCAGCTACACAGCAGCTCAGCATGTGCACAGGGGCCTGGTGGAAGCAGCTGTTCAGTCCCAAGGGACTTCCAGGACCACCCCAGGCCCTGCACAGCCCAGCCCCAACCTAGTGCCTTGGACTTAAGACTGGGAAGGTAGTGGGGCTCGGGATAAAGTGCTGCCTCTGCCCAAGGCCATCCTTCAGCCTCTCCCTCTCTCATTTGCCAGCAGGAGCATTAGATTCCCCAGGCTTCTGCCCTCAATCTTTGAAATGAACCCTTAAGAGCTGACCAGGGTTAGGCATAGTGGTGCACGCCTGTCATTCCAATACTTGGAAGGCTGAGACAGGTGGATCACAGGTTCAAGGCCAGCCTCAGCATCTTAGCAATACCCTCAACAACTTAGGGAGACCCTGTTTACTTCTCTGTCTCTCTCTGTTTCTCTCTCTCTCTCTCTCTCTCTCTCTGTGTGTGTGTGTGTGTGTGAGTGTGTATAATACTGGGGATTGAACCCAGGGGGATTCTACCTCTGAGGTACACCCCCAGCTCTTTTTAGCTTTTGTTTTGGAACTGGGTTTTGCTAGGTTGATGAGAGTCTAAGTTGCTAAGGCCACTCTCAGGCCCAGTTAGAGATCCCGTTTAAAATACAAAATCAAAAAGGCTGAAGGTGTTGCTGGAAGGTAGAGTATCCCTGGGTTAAATCCCAGTACCAAAAAAAGCTCCCTGGTGGAGTACTTGCCTATTATGTGTGAGGTCCTGGGTTTGATTCCAAGTACTGCAAAAACAAAGAAAAAGAAAATGGAAATAAATGTTGCTGGGTTTGGAAGGACTAGGATATGAGGGGTGGGGCAAGGGCAGATGAAAGCAGCTCCCATCATCCCCAGCACCTCCCACACCTGCACTGATTGCTGGCACACAGCCCCCTTCACCCAGTGCTGAGGCTTGCTCCTCCCTCCCTCCTCCTACTCATTGGCTCCCTTGCTCCCCACACTTCTCAGAAACCCAGCAAGAAGGCACAGGTGTAGATGGCTCCTGGGAACCCCCACCTCTCGAGCAGGCTGGTGGATTGTCCCCTTGGGGCTGACCCACAGGATCAGCACATCCTGGCCCATGGCTCCGGCCACCAGCAGTGATTCTGCACCAGAAAGCAGGGCGCTGCCTGGGCCACACTTTCTCAGCCTGGGCATGGTCTACCTCTGGATCAGGTAAGCGCTGCTTGTGCTCCCCCCCTGCAAAGGAACACCCAAAGTTGGCTTCATTGAGGAGGAAGGTGCACTGCCCACAGACACCAACATCCCTGGCCCTTGGGGAGAGGCAGTGTGTGAGTGGTGGGTACACAATGTGGCAGGGGCTTCAGCCATGGATAGAGGTGCTGACACTGAGGGGCCACCTCAGCAGATATAGACAATCTGCTCCTCCATCCTGAAACAGTGGCCCCTTCCCGGGGATGGTGGAGGGCAGACTGCTATGGCCGTGGCAGATCCTTTGAGTTTTGATACCACCACCCCCATGCCCCCATCTCCTTCACCCTGTCTCTGTAGCACAGATTTGGCAAGTTGAGGAACAGAGGCCAGCATGTGCACAGAGGGGACTAGGTGGCCAGCAGCTCAGATCATGGACTGAGAGGTGGTGGTCTTGGGGCTCTGGGCTCAGTGCTGCCAACAGGCATGACTGGTTACTGAATCCCAAGGTGTGTCTTATGTGTTATTGATTCACCTGTGAAGCCTGTCATGCTGATTGGCTTGGCCTGGTTCCACTTGCTCCTCCCCAGCTTGCCTTTTAAATTAGAGAAAGAATGTCCCTGGGAAAAGAAAACGGAAAGGGGAAAGGACAAGTCCGGGTGCAGTGACACAAGCCTGTGATCTCAGTACTCACAAGGCTGAGACAGGAAGATTGCAGGTTGGAGGAGGCCAGCCTCAACAACTTAGGAAGACCCTGTTTCCATATAAAAAGGGCTGGATGTTTAGCTCAGAGGTAGAATGCTCCTGGGTTCAATCCCCAGTACCAAAAAAAAAAAAAAAATCAGACAGGAGAAGCTATTCTTATATCACAGGAAATTAGACCCCTACCTCTCAGCATATCCAAAAAATCAACTCAAAATGGATAAAAATTTAAATTTAAGACACCAAATTTTGGAACAACCATGAGGGAGATACTTTAGAAAACTGGTATGGACAAAAATGTTTTGGAAATGACCCCAAGAGCACAGGCAAGCTAGCAAAAATTGACAGATGGGGTGACACTATACTAAAAGATTTCTGCAAAGCAAAGGAAACAATCAATAGAGCATAGAGACAACCCACAGGATCAGAGAAAGAATCTGCAAACTACTCATCCAAGAGATTAATGTCCAGAATATGAGGATATCTAGTTTCCCCAATGCCATTTGTTGAAGAGACGATCCTGTCTCCACTGTATGTTCTTGTCTCCTTAATTGAAAATCAGTTGGACATAAGTTTGTGGGTTTATTTCTGGGTTCTCTGTTCTGTTCCATTGCTCTGTATGTCTGATTTTATGCCAACCCCATTCTGTTTTTGTTACTTCCTCTTTGTAGTATGTTTTGAAGTCAGGTGTTAAAATGCTTTAGCCTTTTTTCTTTTTGCTTCGGGTTGCCTTGGCTATTCAGGGTCTTTTGTAGTTCCATACAAATTTAGTGATTTTTTTCTATTTATGTGAATAAATTCGTTACTTTGATAGAAAAATTACTGAATCTGTAGATTTATTGGGGTAGAGTGGACATTTGAAAAATATTAATTCCTTGAATTTTTGAACCTCGGAAGTCTTTCAGTTTTTGCATCCTCTTCAATATCCTTAAGAAGTTTTTTTAAAATTTTCATCATAGAGATCATTCACTTCTCTAATTCAGTTTATTCCCAGGTATTTGTTTTGGGGGGTTCCGTGAATAGGACCACCTGTCTTGATTTCCTTCTTGGCAATTTTGTTATTTGTGTATAAAAAAGCTACTGATTTTATATGTTGATTTTGTATACTGAAATCATTTTCCCTTTAATATAATTTCTTATAGTTATTGATGCAATGTAATTATACATCATAATGAGATTCAAAGTGATACAAGCATACATGCATGCACCATGGTATATTTCCCTCTGCATATGACCCCCATCCCCTTCCTCCTTCCCCAGACATGTTAGTGAGATCAGTAGTGAGTGAAACCTTGTATGGATATAACCTCGTATATACTGCAACCTTAAGTGAATTTGTTTATTCTAAAAGTTTTTTTTGTGGAATGTTTAGGATTTTCTTGGTATAAAACCACATCATCTATTAAAGGGATGATTTGGTCTCCTCCTTTCCTACCTAGATATTCTTTTATTTATTTGTTTTGTCTTACTGCTCTCTATAAGTCTTCTAGTGCTATATTGGAAGAGAGTGGTGGTGTTGGGTGTGGTGGTGCACACCTGTAATCCCAGTATATGAGAGGGTGAGACAGGAAGATCTCAGGTTGGAGGCCAGCTTCGCAACCATGGTGAGACCCTCAGCAACTTAGCAAGACATCTTGTTTCAAAATAAAAACTAAAAAAGGCTGGGGGTATAAATCAAGGAAGAATGTCCCTGGATTCAATCCCTAATATGAAAAATAAAAATAAAACAGAAAATAGAAAGAAAAAATGGTGAAAGTGGACACCCTTGTCTTATTCCTCATCTGAGAGAACATGATTTCAGCTCTTCCCCATTCAATAGGATGTTGACCATGAGTTTTTCATACACAGATAGCCTTTCATTATGCTGAAGCATGTCCTTCTTCCCCATTTCTTGAGGGTTTTCATCATGATGGATGTTAAATTTTATGGAATGCTTTTTCTACATCTATGGAGATGACCATATAGTTTTATCCTTTGTTCTCTTGGTGTGATGCTTTACATTTACTGTTCTGTGTCTGCCAATTCATCCTTGCACCCCTAGAGGGGTGGAGGCACAAGAAACCTGAGTACAACTACCCCAGTGATGGAGCCGAAGGAAATGAAAACCAGACAGAGGTCATATCAAGGTCACACTGGCAGCTGGGTATTATTGCTTCCACATTGCAGATGAGGAAACTGAGGCTCATGGAAGTTGAGCCATCTGCTGAGGTCCTTCTCTCGCACCCTGATTCCAAAGTCCTCACTCCCCCAAGTTCTATACGTGGGTCAGATGCACCCATGTGTTCAGTCACCACCCTCTAGGTATCTATGTAAGATATGACTGCAGCAGAGAGGCATGGTGGCATAGGCCTGTCATCCCAGTACTCAGAAGACTTGGACAGGAGGATCACATGTTCAAGGCTAGCCTCAGTAACTTAGACTCCCAGAAACTTAGTGACTCCCACCAACTTAGTGAGACCCTGTTTCAATATAAAAAGCAAAGAGCCAGGAGTGTAGCTCGGAGGATGAATGCCCCTAGGTTTAATCCACAGTACAAAAACTAATATTGAAATGTGGTTACAACAGACATAGATATTAAGATTGGTTGATGAAATATATTTAATAATTTGGTTCAGTCCCCATCAAGCAGATTGGTAGGGAGGAGCCCTACCTGGCCAAATAACTGTGGCCCAACATCTAAGTAGTCACCGGTGGATTTTTCTAAAGCACCAAGTCAGATAGGTGTCTTGACCATCTTGAATTTGATTTGCACCTGAATCCTATATATATATATATTTTTTTTTTCGGTACCGGGGATTGAACGCAGGGGCGTTCTATCTCCGCGCTACGCCTCCGGCCCTATTATTTTTGATACTTTATTTTGAAACCAGGTCTCACAAGGTTGCAGAGGGCCTCACTAAGGAGAGAGAGAGACAGAGAGAGAGAGAGAGAGAGAGAGAGAGAGAGAGAGAGAGCTGAGGCTGGCCCGAACCGGGATCCTCCGGTCTCCGCCTCCCAAAGTACTGGGATTACAAGCGTGCGCCACCACGCCCAGCTGAATCCTATATATTTTATTTGCACCTGACTCCTGATCTTTGTACTTCCTGTGTAATAAAAGGAGAGAGAGAGACAGAGAGAGAAGAGGACCAATGGGTTGGGTCAGACGCAGTGAATTTCCACCCAATCTGATTTTATACAAGGTTAAGGAATATATGAGTTTTGGGTATAGATGACAATGAAACCTAAAGGACAATCCTTGCATTCCCTCCTCTTGCTGCTGAAACTCCCTGTCTATACATCAATTGTTATTTCCTTGTCTTCTCCAGAATTCCTTCTTTATGGCCCTGGTTCACAGCTGAGGCAGGAAGGGAACTGGGGAATGCAGCCAGTGAAATAGTCAGTCGACACTCACCAGCACCCACCAGCCCTGTGCACAGGCGTCAGAGGTGCATGCGTCCTGCTCTCGAGCTTTGCCAGCTCCAGAGCCTGGCCATTTCCTCACAGACTGACCGCTCCCTATAAGGACACATGCTGCTGTAACATGCCCACGTGCTGCAGATGGACTGAGCTAGGCTCCTAGGTGTCCACTCTCTGAGTCTGTTTCTTCATATGTGTCCAAAGCTAAAAGAAGAGGAGGTAAACAATAGATTATGTCATCAAGGCTAGGATAGCGGCATGGGATGAGTGGGGCAGAGGGGAGAATCTTCCAGTGGAAAAGTGCTCAAATCTGACAGATAGCCAGGTGTGGTGGCGCATGCCTGTATAATTCCATTACTTGGGAGGCTGAGACAGAAGGACCGCAGGTGAGAGTCCAGCCTCAGCAATGTAGTGAGACTCAGCAATTTTACAACATCCTGTTTCAACATTAAAAAATAATTTAAAAAATCTGGGGTGGTAGCTTAGCAGTAGAATGCCCCTGTTTCAATCCCCAGTACCACCCCCCCCCCACACACACACGAAAAGATCTTTACTCTCAAGGCACTGATGCCTTCTATTTGGAACAGACACAGGGTGTGGGCTTGGGGCCAACAGTCAGGGCAGCTTCTCTCTATGATCAGGGCTCTGACTCATACAACTGCCTCAACCCTTGTGTGCTGTGCCCTGGGCTGCCTGGACAAGAACACAGTGGGGTTGAAATGCAGTCATTCTCACTCCACAAAGCCTTGTATCAAAGATAGGTTTGGACCCACCAGGAGAAAGGGGTGCTTTTCCACAGCACCCCAAGGTTCCAGGAGGTCTAATAGGAGCCTTGTACATCCTAACATTTCCATATGGGTTGGTGTGAGCAAGTTATTTTCTAATAACTTGCATATAACCCAGAAATGTGATTACTGGATGCCATAAGTGTATGGTGTTTTTTTTAATGTGTGTGGGGGGTTCGTACTTTGGATTGAACTCAGGCATTCTATGTTCAAGCTCCACATCCAGCCCTATGATATTTATTTGAAAACAGGGTCTCCCTAAGTTGTAAAGGATCTTACTAAGTTGCTGCTGCTGACTTTGCACCTTCACTCCTCCTGTCTCAGCCTCTGAAGTCAGGGGAGTACAGGTGTGTGCCGCCATGACTGGCTAATAAGCATATTTAAGGAAAAGAGACTATCATACTGTTTTCCCAAAAAGTCACACCATTGGTGTTCCCATTGACAGACAGGGAGGATGCCATTCTCATGAGAGAGTACTGATATCTCACTGCAGTTTTAAGTTCAATCTCCTCCAACCTACACCCCCAGCACTATTTTATTTTTTCGTTTGAAAGAGCATCTCACTAAATTGCTGCATCTTGCTAAATTGAAGCATCTCATTAAATTGCTGAGGGACCTCACTAAATTGCTGAGCCTTGCCTTAATCCTGCAATCCTCCTGTTTCAGCCTCCCCAGTACTGGGATTACAGGTGTGTACTACTGTGATCAACTATCGTGTTTAAAAATTTGACATAGGCTCTAAGTTGCCTACATTGACCTGGAACTTGGGATACTCCTGCCTCAGCATTTTGAGTTGCCAGGACTACAGGTGTGCGCCGCCATGCCTGGGTGTTCATGTCTCCTATACATATCTCAATTGAGTTTTTTGTATCATTATCACCCCACATTTGAATTTTAATAGTTTCATAATATTGCATAATTTCAACAAGTGTAACATTCTTCTTTGTTAACATAGGACCTGTTATTGGGCATTTTGATTAATCCACAATTTAAAAAGGATTTATAACTTAATTCTTTTTCTCAAATTGTTCCCATCAACCAATAGATATTTCTTTAAATAATAATCTTAAAAGAAAAACTATGAGATTGAAGTATGAATAGGGGCATTGCTAAGTGATAAAATAGAAGTAATATTTGCTTTTGTAGCATTTCTCTGAATTGTTCTTTTGAAATATTGAATGACATTGAATATTTGTACCTTTGTAAAGACATGTCTGATAGTATTTATTTATTTAATTATTTATTTATTTATTTATTGTCATACTGTTAAATGAATCTAGAGTCATTCTATCTCTGAGCTATACCCTCAGTCCTTTTTATTTGGAAGCAGGGTCTTGCTCTTTTGCTGAGGGCCTCACTAAGATGCTGAGGTTGGCCTTAAACCTTCAATCTTCCTATCTCATCCTCCTTTGTACTGGGAGAACAAGCATGTGCTACCAGGCTGGGCTTTGATAGGTTTTTATATGTGGTTTATGTTTCTAATTTATATGGAATATTACAAGACCATGATTTTCATAGCATTATTTGATATCAAGTGTGGGTAACTTCCCATGTCTCATTTATTATTTAAATTTGGTGTTTTGAGCCAGGCATGGTGGAACATGCCTGTAATCCCAGTACTTGGGAGGTGGAGACAGAATTTTATGTTGGAGGCCAGCCTCAACAAGGTATCAATATTCTCAGCAAACTAGCAAGACCCTGTTTCAAAACAAAAAATAAAAAGTGCTGGGGCTGTAGCTCAGAAGTAGAATGCCCTCAGGTTCAATCCCTAGTACTAAAATAAGTGATTTTTTGGCTTCCTACATGATACTTCATCCAGAACCATCATACTGGGGCTGCCTAAGGCAATGCTAAAAGATTTCTAAAGGGCAGAAGAGCACAGAGTTAATTGAATCCATATTAGGATTTGGAGGAATAGAGAATGAGATCTGAACCTATTGAAAACCATCATTGCATCATTATTTTGGGCAAATTTACTATAATGTTTTAAAGACAGTTGGCAAGTAACATTTTGCTATGTTTTGGCAAATTGCTGTATTCAATTTCCTTCTTCCCAAATCAGTCCAAAAGGTGAAGCAAGTTACACCTGCTCAGGGAGAGGAAAGCAAGAGTTCCCCAAGGTAGAAAAAAACCCTTGGGGGCTACTGGGAAGTTTTTGAACATCTCCCTGCCTTGCAGGAGAGCACCACTATAGAAAACATATTTCTGAGATGAGTCTAGCCATCCCATCTCAAAATCTGAGCCTATCCTGCATAACCTGCAGGCAACAGGAGCCAAGGGTGCACTTGGGTCTGACCTGGGTCACCAAAAATTGTTACTGAATCCCAGTACCATCCCTAATTTTACAAATCAAGTAATTGGGACAAGACTTTTGGAAGAAGGATAAAGATATTTATTGATTAGCTAGAAACTTAGCGAAATCAATGATCTTAAGCATTTAGGAACAAGTCCTGGATTCTTCCAAAAGAAAGGAATGAAGTCACCAGGCGTGGTGGCGCATGCTTGTAATCCCAGTACTTTGGGAGGCGGAGACCGGTGGATCCGGGTTCGCGGCCAGCCTCAGCTTTCTCTCTCTCTCTCTCTCTCTCTTTCTCTCTCTCTACTTAGTGAGGCCCTCCGCAACTTCATGAGACTCGGTTTCAAAATAAAGTATAAAAATATAGGGCCAGGGGTGTAGCGCGGAGGTAGGACGCCCCTGGGTTCAATCCCCAGTACCGCAAAAAAAAAAAAAAAAGAAAGGAATGAAGTCCCTTTCCTGAGTTAACTCTTCAGGGTCATGCTGGTGTCTTCTCAGAAGAGAAATAATTCATGTCTGAGTCTTCTTTGAGTCAGTTCTTATTCAGATCCACAGATACCAGGTCCCTTTCCATCAGGAAATGGATAGTATGTTATTTAACAGTGGGTGAAGGAAAGGGGGAGGACAAATGAAAAATGTTTGTATTGAAAGATGTCATTTGTTAACTGCCAGGGTCAGAAGCAGGCCTCTGTTATATAAATACAGTAAAATGCTGTGTGAGCATCACCACCATCCATCCCCCACCCTTTCTTTCTTTCTGACTGAAACTCGGCATCCATCTAACAAAGATTTCCCATCGTCCCTCTTCTTGAACCCTGAAATGCCATTCTAATGTCTCTCTTCATCAGTTTGACTACTCTCAGTTCTACCTTCTATGAGCAGATTCATATACTATATGTTCTTTTCTAACTGATATAGTTTATTAGTATAGTAGACTGAGAGCTCATTTACATTGCACCATGTGCCAGAATGTTCTACTTTAAGACTGAATAATATTCCAGGGTATGTGAGGCCACATTTTCTTTATATATTCTTTCTTTCTTTGTTTTCATTTTTTATGGAACTGTGAATTGAATCCATGGACATTCTTTCTTCAATCTACACTGCCAGCCCTATTTTATTTTACTTTATTTTTTATTTTGAAGTAGGGTCTCACTAAAGTGCAGAGGGTAACCTATGATCTTTCTGTCTCAGCCTCACAAGTACTAGGATTACAAGCATGCACCACCACACTCATCAAGGTTATATATCCATATGGTTATAGACATTGGGTTGTTTCTACCTTTGACTAATGTAAGTCAGGCTGTTATGAGCATTGGTGTACAAAGGAAAGTTTAATTCTCTGCATGTAGTATTTTTGGTGTGTGTGTGTGTGTGTGTGTGTGTGTGTGT
>PVJS01029145.1:0-24996 GCA_004027185.1 Glis glis
GTACAGGAAGTTCGCAATGAGTAGGGTGTGGCACCACGCTCTCCTGGGATCTATTATAGGTAGAGACACCTGTCGTCTGTGAGTACGGAAGGAGGTAACTACCTATTACAGCTCTCCTGAGGCCACTTCCGGAACTACCTGCGGAACCTCCCCCTGAGGAATTCGCCAGTGCCATCTTTGCCATTAATATGCTGAATTACTGCCACGTGGGAGAGGCCCAGTACTACAGAGCAGGCTTCTGTTAGTTCACCGGGCCCTTTCATGGCACCGAGTAAAGGGCCCCGCATTATATTGACCTCTGACTTTTGAAGTCATGATCCTGTTTGGGTATTCACTCAGTCCTCGCCTTTCCTGAGCATGATCCATTCAAACATGGTACTTACCTTCCCCTTTACTCCCTAAATTAACATATGTGTTTCAGTAGGGCCAATTCCAGTGTGGAGATAGCTATCCAAGCAGCCCCCCCCAAAAAAAATCCATCTTCCATTTCCTCATTTTCAACCAGGTGGGAATGAATGAATATGAAGTTAAACTCATTAGAATGCTTGAAACCATATTTACACAGATGATTTTTTTGGGCACTACTAGGGTTTGAACTCAGGGCCTCATACATGCTAAGCAAGTATTCTGCCACTTAGCTACATCCTCAGCCCTTTTCATTTTATTTTGAGACATGCACCATCATGTCCAGCTAAATAGATTTTTATAAAGAAATTTTTTACGCACCAGGCGTGGTGGCACATGCTTGTAATCCCAGTACTTGGGAGGCTGAGACAGGAGGATCCAGGTTCACAGCCAGCCTCAGCTATTTAGTGAGGTTACAACTTAGTGAGACCCTGTTTCAAAATAAAGAATAAAAAATAGGGCTAGGGGTATAGACTGGAGGCAGAATGCACCTGGGTTCAATCCCCAGTACTGCAAAAAAAAAAAAATTTACTTGTTTTCAGGACTGAGCTCACACATTCTCTTCCCAAGCTTCCTTGATTCCCTAACACTAAGTGAAGAAATCCCTATTTGTCATTCTGAAGGACCCTGTGCCTGTCACGACACCACTGTAAGGAATTGCCTGTTGGTTTCTCTGTCTCCCATGGGATTGCATGCATCCTAAAGGAAGGGTCTGGGTCTTACACTAAAACTCTGAATAATGTTTCAGCCCAATGAATGAATGGTACCCCTTGCTTGAAGAGATAACTAATACTTCTAAGAGGATACTGGTGTGTGTGTATGTGTGTGTGTGTGTGTGTGTGTGTGTGTGTGTGTGTGTGTTTAGAGACTTTTTAGACAGGCATGGTGGTGCATGCCTATAATCCTGACCTGGCAGAATGAGAGAGGAGGATCACAGATTGAAGTTCAGCCTTGGCAACTTAGTGAGACCCTGGTTTATAAAAAAATAAAAATTGGCTGGGGGTGTAGCTCAGAGGTAGAGTGCTCCTGGGTTCAATCCTTAGTAACACACACACACACACACACACACACACACACACACACACAACTTTTCACCAAATGATCTAGACAAGAATTTCTATTATGAATAGCCTCTCAATTTGGTGCATGTATGTGTGTGTGCGTGTGGGGGGGTGACACTTATCTGTTTCCCTAACTTGAAAACCAAAGTCTTGACTTGAGAAAGAAAAATCCATCAAACTCAGTTCTTAAATAGATACCCAACTCAGTATATATTCAAAGAAGATGCAAAAGGAAGAGGAGGAGCAAAAATGCCTGATACTATTCTCATAAGTTAAAATTTGAGTTTCTTTAGAATTCAAACAAAACAAAAAATTGAACTCCAAAGTATTTAATAGTTATTTGTAGTACTTCAGCTGTCATGCCACCAATCAAATGCAATTCATCTAAGAACCTAAAAAATGTGTTTTAAGTTTTCAATGAAATTAAATACAAGAAAAGCACAAGAATATAAAAACTCAAGGATTTTGCTCATCATAATGATCTTTCAACACTTAACTTTGTTGAATTTTTAGTTTTTAGCATATTATGGATATCTTGAAAGACTTTTTGTTGGCATTCACATGTTATATGGGTAATTTTTCTTCAACACTAGTGAACTATAAAAGGAAATCTTGGGTTCTGCAGCAACTGATTCTCACACCACATTTGCTGCTATTGTTAAAATGGTTCATTTTCACAGTGTTATATAAAAAAGAATGTGATCCAGGATGAAACCTGGCTTACAAAGTCACAACTTACAAGTGAATTATAAACATAGTCTAGAAGAATTTATTCATTCCTTTATAACATGCAATTCTATGAATCAAATATAGACATGGTAATTTTAGAGGGCTTTTGCAGTTGCATCACCAAAAAATGGTTTGTTTAAAAATATAGTTGTAATTTAAAAAGCACATGTGCTACCATAATATTTTAACACTCTTTTCTTTGTGAACTAGGAGGGAACAAAAAAAAAATTCCTCCTTCCTCCTCCTCCCCCCCCAAAAAAAAATCCTTCATTTCCTACCTTTCTGCTTGTGAATCTTAAACTTTTGCCTAGGCCAAAGTTTTTACAACCTTTTTATGGTACTCAAAATCACCTTTTATATTATGTTTCCTGCAGAACCCTAACCCACACAATCTGAAGCCCTGCAGATAAGTCAGTCTTCACTCCCTCCGCCATCCTTCCATGACCCCTGAAAAGAATGAACCATAATGCCCAGTCACTCCAGGGCAGTCCCACTTTATACCAGTTTTTCCAGAAAAGTGTTAGCAATTCCCCTTTTCACTCTTAGACTATATGTTCACCATGTCTCTGGAGTACTGCCATATGCCTGGAGAGTGCGTAGAACACCGATGGTTCCATAGATCAAGGACCTGTCTACAAGTCAGTCTCTCTTTGTGCCATGTCTCCTTTCCTCATGACTCCTTGAAGGAAGCCCAAATTCATGCAAAACAGATTTTGTCCTAAATGGTTTTGGCTGTTCCATAGGCAAAATTGAATTTGTGCAAAATGAACATCCGTCACTTTCCCTGACAACATATTCCTCCTGCATTCAGTGTTTCTGCCAATTCTAGTAACTCCCTAGTCATCGAAGCCAAAACCCTAGTTAATTTTTACTTCTCTTTTCTCCTTTTACCAAAATCCATTTAACTGTCAACCTTTCAATTCTATCCTGAAATCTCTCTCCTATGTGTCTTTCCCCCTCCATTGTGACCGCTATTTCTCTAAGGAAGGACCATGTTTCTCTCATGTCTGGTGGGTCAATGTATATTCCTCTCTGCTCCTATCTTTTAGGAATCTATCTAGGATCTTTTCATTCCTCTCTTGAACATCTCCTCCCCAATTCCCCTTCTTGCAATCTGCCATTACCCCCACAAACCTTTCCTAGTTCCTCTCAGCTTGAAGCAACTTCTCCTGCCTTTGAATGTCATGAGAACTTCACTCCTGTCTCTCTTATGACTCATGCAACTTTCCACTTTCAGTAAAAGTGTTTGCATGTTTTACATCCTCTATTAGCCTATCAGTTCTCTGAGGACGAGATTTATGATTCACCTTGGTGTTTTTGATAACACCTTGCACTTTAGAGGCCTATGAATGTTTATCATATGGATAAATAGATGAATGAATCAGTAAATACAAAGTTGTAAGTCACTTTCAATATATTCATTGCTTCAACTTTTAGTATCTGATACGAATTATGATATGAGATTCACTATCTTCCCCATTCCAAACAGGAAACCCTGCCAAAGTTATCCCAAGCATAGGCCACCTGGTATGATCCTTTTCACAAGTGACCTACATACAGAGATTTCCCTTTATATTCTGCAGCTTTTATATGCCCTCCAGGTTTTTAAAATTCAACTCAAAATTAAGTTTCTCTTCACCACTAGCCTAATTAGCTAGCCCCACTGAGAAACGTTGTTATTCTATAACATGTAACCAACCCCTATTCCCTGGTATCATCAACTTTTAACACTACAAAAAACATGAAGAGTAGATAAAACTAATTCATAGTTGTCTGTACTGTGCAGTTCTCCTAGACTTTTCTCATAGCTTATGTTTTTTTTTAGTATTTACTATGAATAATATTTTACCTGTAATAACTCACTTATATTCACAATAACTCCCATAAAAATTATGAAACTGAGGCTAGAGTGATAAGCAATTAGCAGAACCAGGCTTCAGATACATGTGGTATGACATTAGCTTCTGTGCATAGAGATACATGTTTCTGCTTCTCAGAGATTTGAACATACTATGAGTGATGTTTTTAATCATGTAGTATGATTAAAAAGCCTTCAAAGTGGGCAAAGTGGTGTTCAAGGTCTACACCTGCTGCTCCATGGAGCTGAGAACTGAAACAAGTTTTATAATTGAAACCGTTTTCTTACCTCTGATACTGGAAAAATTCTAGTGTGAGAATTAAATGAGCTATGATGTATTTCATTAACAGTACAAAGTAAATCCAAGTAGAAATTTGTAATATGAAGCTGATTTAAACAGAACCGAGGGGGCAATTGTTGTATTGTCTTCCCTCTCACCATGTGGTCCCAGCCATTCAACAAAAAGAGACAAGGTGGCATGGTGACTGACACGGTGGATTCCAGAGTCTGTCTAGGTCTAAATCCCAGGTCTACAAACTACCAGCTGTGTGAAGTAGAGTACATTTACTAACCCCTTTAAGCTTCCATTTCTCCAACTGTCAAATGAGAATAATAATAGCATTATTATTCTCGTACCATTATTACAAAAATTCTATGTATTAAAACCATAAACAGCAAGCTATTACTAACTAAAAACATTAACACCTTAGCTCAAATTGCTAAAATAGTTCTTGAGTGGTTTTATGCATTTGAGAACTTTCTTTTACAATCCCTTGCAACATTGCAAGGATCAAGTGATAAGCAGAATTCTAAATGGTTCCCATGCCCTTAGTCTCTCAGTCTTACTCCTGCAATTGTTACCTTACATGGCCAAGGGGATTTTGTAGATGTTATCTAGGGAGATTATCCAAGTGGGCCTAACGAATTATGTAGTGAGCTCTTTAAAACACTGTGTTTCCTCAGGATGGTAGCAGAATAAGAAATCCAACAAATGTGAAGCCTGAGAATGACTCAGTGCGTGGGCGATGTCCTTGAAGTTGGAGGAGGCCATCAGAAAGGGACGTGGGTGGCCTCTAGGAGCAGAAAGTAAACCCCAGATGACAACCAGCAAGAAAATGGGACCTCAGTCCTACAACAGCCAGGAATTGAGTTCTGCCAACCTCTGAGGTGAACTCGGAAGCAAATCCTTCCCCAGGCCCCCAAATAAAAGCCCAGCCACCTGACCCCTTGTCTATAGCCATGTGTGATCCTGAGCAGAGAACTTCCTCAGTCTGTGCTGAACTGCACCTTACAAAACTGTGATAATCAATAGGTATTGTTTTAAGCTACTAAGTTATTTCTGTTATTATGCAGAAATAAAAAAAACTAATACAATCGCCTGACTAAATGGTTGGCTTATCATTTAATGAAAATATAAATATTTTTAACCTGTTGGTCAGGACCTTCCAAAATATTGTTCTTACATGATTTTTCTGACAGTATTCCACTTTTACTACTTGCTTACAAGCAACAATTACTCTCATAATAAAGAGAAAAGTAAGTGGGTTTCCATTGTGACCTTCGTTTTCTAAACCCCTGCTCTTAGTAATTGTTCCCAGTTGCCAGGGCATACCACCTCTCTTCTTTATTCCTTTATGCCATCCATTAAGCATCTCTCATTGTGTTTTAAATCCTTATACAAGAAGGGATAACAGAGTCCACAGATGCATACACTAACATTTTCCATTTCGGGTCCCTTAACAAGAAGTTTCCCAACTCCTGACCATGAAAAGTTTTGGGGATGAAGATATTGATGATCATACTCGTAAGAAGGATATAAAAACAATAATAGCAACAGTAACAGCAACAGCACAACCATTTTTTAAAAAATACTTAGGATGCCCAAAGCTCTGTGTTAAATATTTGACATGTTCTCTCTTACTCCCTTCTATCAATCCTATTAGACATCTTTAAATAATCCCAGTTTGTGGATTCAGAGAAATGCACAACGGCTGTGACAGTGAGAGCCAAGTTGTAGTGAGCCCTAATTTGTGCAAAGCACTACAACAGACACACTGAAGAAAATTAAAAATCCACATGACCATGTTAGGAGCTAATTAGTGGAAGAGAACAGTTCCGGCATAATTGAGGTCCACAAAACATGGCTGGGGAACTGGTGTAGGACAGATCCTGTTACATGTCCTTTTCCAGTTCCCTGCTGTGTTGGGGGCATTTCAAACCCATATTTGAAATTTAGGGTTAGGAGACTGGTGGTAGGCAATAGAGAATTTCCTTATCAAGGCTATGGCAATACCAAAGTTTGGAAAACTTTCAAATCGCCATAAATCATTTGATTTTGGAATGCAGAGAAAGAGGCATAGTTGCCCGAAGGGAAAATCTATTCTCTCTTTAAGGGAAAGCCTCATAAAACAATTATCTCTTGGTCACTGTCTGGCCAGAAGGGTCAGGCTCAAGAGACATTTGTTAATGATTATCTGAGTGTAGAATTGTTTTGGAATGTGTCTAAAACTAATTTTCAAAGCAAGAATGAAATATGAGACTCATTCAGAAGGCAATTATTTGAAAATAAAAGGGAACACGTGAGAGAGAAAATAAATAATTCTAGGAGTAGCTGAAGTTTCTTTCCCCAATAATATTGATTTTAGTTTCTAATTACTAAACTGTTTTTTAATGAATCTACTTTCTGTTCATTGACATAGGACACATTAATAGTATATTTAATATATTTTCTATGTATTTGTCTGGGAAAAATAACTATAAAGATAGCACAAGTTAGAGTGAAAAGTTAAATTTACAGTATTGTGATTTATTCAGTATTATAATGTTATTTTCAATTTTTTGACTATATAAAGGTGGGACGTTGAAAATGAGTTGTCAAGAATGTACATAGGATTAACACATTTCATACTAAAATTTGCATTGGATTCTTCCATGGTCAATGACTCGATCACTTTTTGATGTTTTCTTATTCTAGTGACATCAAACAGAAAGATCTTCAGTGATATGCAAATAAATACTTACTTATGGGAACTTACAGAGATTTTTAAATTGAAATGGCACTGCATATTCCCCATTTTAATTTCACTACCACCAGCCAAATCATTTTAATAATCTAAACACACTTTGAGGCTGGGAGGGACTGCCATTCAATTTTTGATTCAATTCCAAAGTTCCTTTCAGAGTAATAAAAACATTTCTAAGGAAGCAGAGGATGACCTTGTTTCATTATTTAAGCAGTTCAGTCTCTGATTTTTTCCAAGCTCATGGAGCGGGCTTCAAGGACATTTTTTTCATAAGGGTTTTTAGAGGAGGGGTGATGTCACCATGGAACGTGTCAAACAGGAGTATATGCTAGACATCAGAAAGGAGGCACACACAGAGAACTCTCTAAAGACATACCTAGATCGAGACCTAGATCCACATCTGGCCTTTTTTAGGAAAAGGCTACTTTGAAAGTAATTCAAAGGGACACAAAAATTTAGACACAATTATAGATATCTTTCAGTTGTAAAAGATACTAGAATAATAAGTCACGATTCAGAAAAAGATGAAATTGGGTGTTTTTAAATTATACTTTTACATTAATATTGTATTATACTTTCCTCTGGTAGAGACATATGCTCACTAAGTAATGTGCATTAAATATCTTAAAACTATACTAAAACTAAATGATCAAATAACAGGTTATTTGTTGTATCATTCAATTGTATTTACATATAATTTCTGCATCTTGTCCCCAGTTGATAGATTACAATCTATCATCCAAATGCTGCTCTGAATTTCAAGAATGTAAGGGTTATAGGTAAATTAACTGGGGGGAAAAACCCTTAGTTCTGGATTGGGTCTACATTCTACACAGTACAACCATGTTATCTGGTTTGTGTTTGTACTGGTGGTGCTGTGTTTTAAGCCTAAAGGATAAGGTGCCTTTTTTTTTTTTTTGTACTAGGGATTCAACCCAGGGGCATTCTACCTCCGAGCTACACCCCCAGCCCTTAAAAAAATTGTTTTTTGAAACAGGGTCTTGCTAGGTTGCTGAGAATCTTGCTAAATTGCTGAGACTGGTCTTAAACCTTCGATCCTCCTGTCTCAGCCTTCCAAGTACTGGAATTAGAGGCGTGCATCACCACACCCAGCTGAAGTGTCCTTTTAATGCTATAAGCTCCCCCAAATCCTCTCCTCTCTCTCTCTCTCTCTCTCTCTCTCTCTCTCTCTGTGTGTGTGTGTGTGTGTGTGTGTGTGTGTGTGTGTGTGATACTGGCGACTGAACTCAGGGGCATTCTACCTCTGTGCTACATCTCCAGCCCCTTCTTTTTTTTGAAACAGGATCTTGCTAGGTTGCTGAGAGTCTGTTGAAGCTCTTTGCTGAGGCTATCCTCAAACTTTCAATCCTCCTTTCTCAGCCTCCCAAGTACTAAGATTATAGGCATGTGACACCATGCCCAGCATCATTATTTTTTTCAAAGAGTTAACTAAGTAATTTTCCATTCTGTCTACTTCTTTTCTAACCTATTGTCAGACCCTTGATCATTTTTCTCACCTGTAGTACTCTCCATTTCTCTCTCCTTGGTTTATTATCTCAGCCACCTCACAATCTGACCAGGTAACTTCCTTAATGCCAAGCCCTTCCTTGACTGGCTTTGATCCTCAGCCTAGTGCACAAGCCCTTGATATTATTCTTTGGAATACTTCATCTGACCCTCCTTTTATGATGTTTCCATAAATGCCCCAAGCTATCTTCTCCAGAAAAACCTTTGTTCTAGTTCTCTATCTAAATGCCTAATGGTGGTGCTGTGTTTTAAGCCTAAAACCCACATATCAGTGTAAAATATAAAATATAAAAATATTGTTAAGACTTGAACAAATACAAAATCTATCAATTTTTCATGCAGTTATTTTTATATACAAATTTAAAATATCTTAAAAGTTTACTCAGCAGCAGTCACTAAAGAGACTTTTTAGCTCTCCATCTTTAAAAAGAAAATTCAGAGCCAGGCGTGGTGGCGCACACTTGTAATCCCAGTACTTTGGGAGGCGGAGACCGGAGGATCTGGGTTTGCGGCCAGCCTCAGCACTCGCTCTCTCTCTCCCTGTCTCTCTCTCTCTCTCTCTCTCTCTCTCTCTCGCTCTCTCCTTAGTGAGGCCCTCCGCAACTTCGTGAGACCCGGTTTCAAAATAAAACATAAAAATAGGGCCGGGGGCGTAGCACGGAGGTAGAACACCCCTGCGTTCAATCCCCGGTACCGCAAAAAAAAAAAAAAAAGAAAATTCAGAATTACATTCATTTCAAGCTCTATGTCTTCATAAAATAAAGACAAAGTCGATCTGAGTTTGAGAAGATCTTTAAGTGTTTAAGGTGGATCCTCAATTATGTCATGTGGGGAAGAATTTCATTCTAGATGGCTAACAGAAGAACTTTTGTCAGTAGATCCAACAAAATGTGCCTGGAAAATGTTCAGCGATTTTGAAAATAAAATGTCAGGAGGTCAGGTCCCCATTTCTCTTGCTGCAGGCTATCATTATTTGGCCATATAACACTAGTTAGTGCTGGCCCTATGTATTAACCCCATCAGATGTGTAAACAAAGTGGAGCAGAGTTCCTGCTAATCAACTCTCAATTCTTTAATGTCACACACATAAAACATACTTTTGTTTCTCCCTAAATGTTACTTTTGCAGATTGGCCATTTACTATAGATTTACATGTACAGTCATAAACAACAACAGCAACACACACACACAAATATAACTCTATCATTTTTTAGTCAGTAATTCTGGTCAATTAAATATGACAGAGACAGTAGAGAATGTAGACTTGATGAAGGACCGATGAAGCTAGCATTCATAAAGCCTTTATAACCACAACACTGCTAAATTTTTTAATTCTCCATTGCTTATATGCTATCTTCATCTTGTGATATTCTAGTGCATTTGTAATAAATTCAGGGTGGTCACACATGAGCATGATCAAATCAGCTTTAATTTATTTGCATTTTTATAATTTATACCCTGAAGTAGTATAAGGAGAAAATCAAATCTACCTATAAATGTGATAATTAATGGTTATATAATTTACCCTTCAAATCCCTTCATCATTGCATATTGCTTAAAATAATTTATCTTCTATTTAAAAGTACCCTAGAAGTCTTTTGAGAAGGGATTCAATGCAAATATGGAAAAAAAAGGAAGGGAAGTAGATGTAGGAAACATTCTTTACTTCGTAGCCCATGTAGTTCTGTTACATTAATTATGCAGCTAAATCAAAACTTTACCTTCAAGTTTGTGACTTCAAGATTTCTCTGTAAAGATGTTTATCATGATGTATATAATAGTGAAAAAGTAGAGATCACTATAATGTCACTAAAGCACTTATTGGTCAACATAAGTCCTGTTGACACAACAGGATGTTATACAGCTTTTAAAAATATTTAAAAATATTATAATAAAAAAATATAAAGCATTCTTATACTTATAAAATAAACATATATTATTTATTTTGTATATGTGTATATGTAGTAAACATATATTTACATATCAATAAATACTGGAAATAAAATAGTAAAATTATTAGCTTCTTTTTTATCTGTATCTCTAGACTTCCTATAGTATATATGTTATAAGTATTACTTTTCTAATAAGAAAAGAAAACAAAATATATTTTAATTAATATTAATGGTCAATCAGGAAAAAAGATATAAGTAATTGTTATTGTGATATGACACATATGGCTATGTGAATGTATAATTTAAGATATATCACTAAAAATGTCTCCTTCAAAAAATTGTTTCTGATCCTGTGGTGATAGGACTGCAAATACATGATCAACAAAGTAAATTTCATTTCCATTTTGCATTCTGGTGGCTTAGCAAGCGCAGAAATGAGCTAGGGTGTTGGAAATTCAAGTTCTACAGCCTTGCTTTAATCTCAGGCATTAATTCAAGGTTGGATACATTTTCAATTTTGCTCTTAATCAAATAAATCTATGATCCAGAAACCAGGAAAGGAGATCATTGCAGTTGATTTGCAGGTGTAGTCCCTCTCCTCCAAAACTGAAGGCACATCAGGAATACAAAGTTCGCTTAGCCAAAAATAAGGAAGAAACAGTCCATCACACACACACACACACACACACACACACACACACACACACATCCTACAGTACTTCCCAAGATTGTCAAAATTCTTAGGAAATATTTTAGTATGTGAAACATTTTACTTCAGCTTTAAAAAAATCATATAGCCACCTACATATTTTAAAATTGGAACACAAAAACATAAAATAAATCCTAAAATGAGCCACAAATAAAACTAGAGAAAATATCCATAGTTAACTATCATGCTTAAAAAATCCTTAGCACAGGTTGCACAGGTATACAAGTTAACCCATGTTATTATGCCATCATCATTACAAACCCAAATATCCAAATGTGCCTAAGAGTTAAAAATCCTTTTGGGTTTTCCCAGTGATTTTAAATTTGTTCTCCTATAGCAATAGGTATCCACATCTTCATTGTTTTTATAGTCCCCTATACTTTTCCATTAAAGCATGGGTCACAGTGAGTAGATATAATTATATAAAGTTATTTTATTAATGTCTCCTCAGTGAGATAATAAGCAATCAGAGAACAGAGACCATTCTAGTTTCTGTTCACTGGCACCACAATCACCCAATGATTGGCACAGAGTAAGGCTGCATCATCGTTACCAACGAATGAGCAGCAGCATCCGGTGAACGAAGGAAAAGCCTTTTCTCTGAATCAGCATCATTTGATTCACTTTGAAACTTGACTTTGAAATTTCTATTTTAAAATCAAACAACTCTTTTCACAGCATTCCCTTACATGGTTTCTTTGAGGAAACATAATATCTATAATCACTTATAGGATTATTTTAAAAATCATGAATTTAGTAGGATGCCTACCACTGAGTATATAATGCTCACCAATGTAGTACATTAGAGATACTACACAATCTGGAATAAAATCATCCTACATCTAAATACCCACTTGACTAGCTACCTGTGTGATCTTGGGCAATTAATTCTAATTTATTTGAGCTTAAATATAAAATAACAAATCTGTACAATTTAAGTAGCCAATCTTGCAGTTGTTAATATTAAATAATATGGTACCTGGTATATGGAAAAAATTTCATATTAGTTCCAAACCCTGACATAGTGAGACACTAAACCAACTAGAGATCAAGTAACTGGTTATTTACTTAATGTAGGATTTCCTATCTTACACCCTATTTAGGAAATCACTCCTAATTAAAAAAATCCCTGAAATTAATGGCATCCATAGATTTATTTCAGGATGATGTACTGCCTTTACCAAAACAACAAATAATTGGCTCCTGAAAAAAAATCTCATTTCTTGTTAATATCATGAATGCACAAAAACCATCATCTTCATGAAAAAAAATGAAAGCACAAAAAAGCGACAAACACAACACAAAATTATCAATTGTGATAAGTATAATTTAGGAAAGCAACAATGTCCACACATTAATTTATGAGAATGTCTACAATTTTGCCATTCAAAACAAATGACCACTTCCCAGAATCCCCTATAAACAAAGTAACAACATGTCTGCCCATCTTTATGAAAGTGTGCTGCCAGGTCTTTGAATCTGCTGGAAGAAAACATGATTTATTCAACAACCCACTTGTGACATGTCCAATTGTTCTATCCATAATTAGTAGAGACTCATACTTCACGCATAGACAATGGAAGTTAATTGGGGTCCCAGAATACAAAACACCATAGGGTTTATATAGCAATCAGATGGGATGTATGGCTTCAATAGTCATTGACTCACTAAATTTTGTTTTCTAAATAAAGTCTTGTTTTATTCATGGATAACAGGAAAGAACATGTAAATAAATAAATAAATAAGACACACATGCAAAAATCCAAATGTCTGAAATTTTGAACATCTTTTCCCACAAAACAAATGAAAATAATACAAAGTATTTATTAGTCAATGAATCTGTACCCTTTTATGCACATTCTCTCACTTTGTACTTACTCCAACCTTTTGAACATGGATCGCCCATTGATCTCAATTTATACACTAGGACAATCAGGTCTATAGAAGTTGAAAAACTGAACTGAGTTCATACACTTGGTAACTGGCAAACTCCAGTGACTGTGCCATTTATCCTTTCCAAAGCCTGCTTACTTCCCTTCCCACCCAGGAACTTCTAATAAGAATTTACACTGTAGGATTAGCAAGTGTTTGTCCCTCATACAGAGCACAGTGATGATCAACTAGTAAATGGCAGGAAAATCAGTAGCTGCCTATAAATTTTATTTAACAGTAGGAGCTTCATTCATGAATCCCTTTAACAAATATTTATTCCATGACAAGTTCATATTAGGATCTGCCATACAATTGTGAAGAAGTCACTCTCCAAATCCTCAGAGTTAAAAGTGTTAAATAAAGAACTATATGTGAAATACTATAGATGAAACTGACCCAGTTTGACTGCTTTCAATGTCTTCTTCTAGGAATCAATTCTGTGCTGAGACTCAAAAAATTAGTTAAAAAAAAGTATACCCCCATGAGGGGTTGGGAGGAAATAGAATTCTGGCTAGAAAAGGCAGGATATGTTCTCTTGACATGTACAGGGAGAAGTACCAAAGCATCAAAGGATTAGGCACACTCTTAATTTATAAAAGCAAAGGTTTTTCTTTCAATTATTGTCTGCTAAAGGGAACAACACAATGGATTTCAAATCAGCACTGTGTTAGTCAGTTTTTACTATAACAAACACCTGAGCTAAATCAACTTATAAAGAGAAAAGGTTGACCTTTGGCTCACAGTTTCTGAGCTATCAGTCCATGTTTCATTGGCCCATTGCTTTGGGCCTATGGTAGCACATTAAGGCAAGAACTCTTGGTGAAGCAAAGCCACTCACCTCATGTCAGGAAAGCAGAAAAAAAGAGAAAGAGGAGACCATGGTCCTACAATCCCCTTTGAGGACACATCCTAATGACCTAAGTCTCCCACTAGGCCTCACTTCGTAAAGTTTCTGCCACCTCCCTAAAACACCACTCTGGGGAATAAGCCCTCAACACATGGGCATATGTTGCCTCTAAAACCTTGGACTGGCCTCAGGTTCTTTATCTATAAATGAGAACACACTGTCTAAAGCCACCCAGAGTAGGTGTGACATATTGCACAGTAAGCATTAAGTCTCACACAAAGTATTTTAGCTGTTATTAATTTCCATGTCTAGATTAGGTTATTCTAGTGAAAAACTAGAGGTCTGTTTATAGAAAAGATAGGAAGTCATTTAAATTTTAATGTATTTATGTTTTAATACATCCAAGTATATAATTATTTGTATGTTTATATATACTTGATATGTACACGTGATATATATATACATACATACATATACACAATAGTGTACTGGGCACAACAGTTTAGGCTGGTATAAAAGAGAAATGAATGAGGCCAATTCATGAAGTTGAGAAGTTAAAATAGATAAGGAGCGTGCCGAATGAAAGAATACTACTCTTGGGGTTTAACCATGACCTGAAACTACATTTGCTCTTAGAACTTGGTATCTTAAATAGCTTCAAGAGCCTGGAATCTCGGTATCGCTGTGTGCCCTCAGATAAATGCTGGCACTTGTGAAGTTCTCCTGGCCTAAATGCATGGTTCTGAGTCTGGACTGAAAGGCAAAAGAGCCTCTCTGATCAGGCTGTATTTCAGGTTTTCTGAAAGATGCCCCCATCCCATTCAAATGCAAGCAATGTTTTATTTAAAAAGGCACTTCCTCAGCTGAAAACTGGTTTCTTACAACTACAAAAGGAGCTTTGGCATTTCTTTCTGGAATTCTGAAGAGAAATGTTAATTATTTACTAAAGTGAGAGGTAGCTTACCAGGCTGATCTGTTTAATGTTTACCAGATCTGCCTTTTTTTTTTTTAATGAGCCACTCTGCAATAAGCCCAAGTAGGGAATACCCATTGTTTCTGTTCAATCTCGTTTTTATCTTAACTACTATGGGAACAAATCTTGAAAAGGAAAAACAAGTAAATAAAAGTGGATCATGTTAAGGTTGTTAGCTTTATGGAAGCCAATGTCTGGAGGGGTCTGCCTCCACTTCTCTGGTCTTGTCAAGTGATGCACTGGGTTGCCAGAACAATGAGTTCAGCTAAACTCTTGAGTCCATTTAGGAAAAGGCTGTGTCTTATTCTACTGACCCCTCTGTCCTAATTCTGAGCATGCCACTGAAGGAGTTTTGGATGGATAAAAGAACAAATGGACAAACAAATGAATCTTATTAGATATACATACATGGATAGAGAAACATGAACTATTACAAAGCAATATATATCTGAGACTGAAAAAATAAGTGGGATACACACTGTGTCCTAGTTAAAAAAATACAACTAACAACTGATAGTCTGTAGACACTGAAATAATATTAACTTTGATAAAAGCGTATTATTTTAATTAAAATAGCTATTTGGATAGAATGGTTCTTTAAGAGAACTTAAACTAACCCTGTCTCTATCCATTTTCAGCAATTTCATTATTTTTTGATCCAGACATCCAATTTAACAAACACTTATTGGCCAGTCATGTGTGTCATATGACTGTTTCTGGCCATTGCCTGGAATTGTGGTAATTTGCTGGTAATGCTATATATCTCATGCTTGTCAAAACTCTTGATTCATATATGTAAAGTTAATCAAAAATAGAAAAACACTTCCTTACCTGATAGTGCCAAGACTTTTTCTAATGTTGGAGTCTACAAAAGGAGAAAAGTGTAATAGATGATTTTTAAAAATTGAGTGCTTGGGATGTAGTTCAGTGGAAGAGCACTTGCCTAGCAAGCATGAGGCCCTCTGGGTTCAATCCCTGCCACTGTAAAAAAAAAAATGGAGGATCATAAATCTAAAGCATTATTCTCTAATGATGAGATAAAAAAATCTATTTTCTCTTTATACTAGTAATGCATGCACATTTATTATTCAATATCCAGTCTAACACTTAAAACATATAAAATATGATTGTTTCCAGGCTCCAGGCATATACAAAAAATTTGATGCATGCTTTTTGTAAAAAAAAAATCAGATATTAGATTATAGAAAGAAAAAGTTTTCCATGATATAGAAAAAAAGCCTAATCCTGATATAAGTATAGCTATTTTTTTTCTCCTTTGGTTTTAATTTACAAGGAAGGTGTTTTTCTATCTCTTCATTTTCAGTCTGTGTGCCCTTCCTTACAAGTGAAGTAAGTCTCCTATAGGCAGCATATATGTGGGTCTTGTTTTTTCGTCTTTTCAGCCACTCTGTGCCTTTTGATTGGAGAATTTAATCCATTGATACTCAATGTAATTATTTGTAGGTAAAGGCTTAGAACTACCATTTTGTTAATTGTTTTCTAGTAATTTTGTAGGTCCTTATTTTTTTCTTTCCTAAAAGTCCTAACCCTGAGGCAAGAGAGATCTGGGGTGTCTGAAGAGAACATAAATCATGTAACAGCTCTCAAACTGGCTGCTCTATTGATCCACCAACAAAGTTAATAATCCAGAAAAGGAATGAGTCCATCATTTCATCCAGTCTATAAATGCAAATTTAAAGTAGAGTTTTGCATCCTGTTATAGCCATCTGATTGGATCATAGTAGTTGATATGATTGGATGAATGGTCAAATTGGAGTAACCCATGGACTGACATTCAGGATTTTAGAGCTGATGATCTTCGTAATTCCACCCTTGTAATTACTGTTGGTGGTGCAGAGTAATTTAGCTCCTTCAGGTGCTAATCTATGTGGGGGGTTGGTCTTGAGGGAATACCACCACATAGGTGGCAATCACTCTTCCCAATTTTAACTCTAAAGACCAAGGACTTCAAACAAGAGCACCCCAGAACATTCTGGGATAATTTGACCTGATTACAGTTCCTTTTATACAAGACTTATCAGCTCCTTTTATACAAGTTCCTTTTATACAAGACTTATCAGCTCCTTTCTCCTCTGAGAAGTGCTGACTGGTTCATGGCCACGTGTTTTTATCTCAATTACTTTTATCTTGCCAGATGCCACAGTGCAAAGATGTATTTTACTACTTTCTACCCAGTTAGAGGCGTAGCATTTGCCCCAAACCTCAATTCTCTGCTTCTAATTATTTTCAGAAGAATCCATTTTCTATTTTGTATCATCTAAAATGCAATTTTTCCACTGGGGAAAAAATTACTTAATACCACCACATGCATGGCACAGGTAGGGGTGAGACAGAAGATGGAGAAGAGCCTAAATAGAAAGGAAAAACAAATATCAATGGTGTTTTTGAAGTACTTAAAAACTAGCATAGACGTGCGTAAATAACTATGTTATGGGGTTTTAAAAAGTGGTGATTGGCAAAAGAAAGAAATAAAGAAAACATTTAGAAAATTCAGCAGAAAGAAAAATGACAACCACTTTAAAGACCCCTGTTATGCTTCACGGAAGAATGGGAATAAGCTTGGCATTGAAAGACATATAGTAATTTATCATGGTATGACCAAGGGAAGAAGATGCCAAGGCAGATGAAAATATCAAGTAGCAACTTTTTCTTTAATTACAAAAGCAAAATGTTTCACAGTAGGCCAGTAACCAAACTTGTAAGCAGAAAAATTGAAGCTCTTGGTGTAAAGGGCAAATGTGTGTGTGTGTGTGGGGGGTAGGGAATGAACAAGAGAACCTCATTAAGAGCACTTCGAAATGTATGCGTACAAAATCTGTTAATTTCTTAAAATGAAAAATAGAAAGCGGAAAAATCCCCTTAAAGTTTATCACTAGTCATCGTTGTGATCAGTGTGATTAATCCTAGGAGCCTATGAAACATCAGGCACAGGCCTTCATGGCAGAGGCAGTCAACAAGGATTGCTTTGGGTAGGGTGTCCCAATCCCTGGATCACACACAGTGTTAAGGACAGTAGAGGCAGGAAACTCACTCTCTCTCTGTGAAGTAATAAGAAAGCCAGGCGTGGTGGCACATGCCTGTAATCCCAGTACTTGGGAGGCTGAGACAGAGGATCACGGGTTCAAAGCCAGCTTCAGCAACATAGCGAGTCTCTCAGCTACTTAGCAAGACCCTGATTCCAAATAAAATATAAAATAGGGCTGTTGGTGTCACTTGGAGGTAGAATGCCCCCTGGGTTCAATCCCCAACACCACACACACACACACACACACACACACACACACACACACACACACTAATAGGAAGGGGGCTATGCCCTAAATGATCTCTCCCATTAAAGAGTGAGGACTATAACTCTAGAAGTAATTGGTATGCAATGAGACCTGTACTCTTAGATTCATTTATTCTTCATTCATCAATTGAAGAAATTGTCCTTGAGCATCTACCTATGTTATACAAGGTGTTATACTACACCAAGGATGCAAAACTGGGGAAAATAAATCCAGCATACACATGTTCTTCCCTCTGCCTGGATTTCTCCCCACCAACACCCCCTTCCCACCCACACATTTCAGTGTTCTCCAGCTGGCCTTTTGAAATCCTTCAGAGCTCACTTTTAAATAACATAGCCCTCTTCCTCCATAAAGATGGTCTCTCTTACAAAAGTCTACTCTTTTTCTTCTGCATATATCTCCCAACTTGCAATTATGCTCTTATTTGTGTACTTTCTTTTTAATTTTTTCTCTCCCAGAATAGAAGGGATTTTCTCCAAAAGCAGAAACCCAATCTGTTTTGTTTACCATTTTATGCTCATTGTCTCACAAAGTGCTGTCGTGTTGTGGATGCTCCAAAATGTTACGGTGAACATATTAATGAACACGCTGTTCAGGAGGGAAACGACCATTGAACTGAGAACTAGGCAGGCTATGAACTATTGTCTGCTACTTGTCACAGAGAGACCAATTGTCCCAGTTTGCCCAGATCAAAGGGGTTTCCTAAAATTTTCACTACTGAAACTGGGACAGTCTTGGGTAAATAGATGGTTTTCCAACCTTGTGGATGAGAAGCATGGTTTGCAAGACAATGGAGATTGCAATGTATGACCAGCATAACATGACTCATAATTTATATTTGCTTCATATTTTTCAGGCTTTAAGAGAACGTCTAACTACATCATCTCCCTGCTCCTTCATATTCCTTTGAGCTAGAAAAATAAGAGACTTATTACACTTATGTTACAGATGAGAAAACTGAGGCTCAGAGGTCTGAACAGATTTCTCCAGAGTCATTTGCCTAATATATATAGCCACATACTGGAAGTCAGGCCCTGGATAGATGCCTACTTCCATGCCTCACCCAACACATCACGCAGCCTAACCAACTAGGTCTTAAACCCGTGACCTTGGCCTCAATAACACCGCATTTCTAGTAAATAGCAATTTGAGATAATAGGATATTAGTAGTAAAAAACCTGGAATATAGCCAAATAATCTAATTTCTCTAGCAAGTACAATATATCTTTGTCAGAAATATTTTCTCTGAACTGGTATTTTTTCAGATCTTTGGAGTTTTTAGCTGTATGTTTTTGATTTCCAATGTCATGTTGTTGTTAATTTTTCTTGACACCATCTCATTATATTTGTGACCTGTGTCTATTTTTTGAAGCTCACTCTATCAATCTCTGACCCCTGTATACACATAGAGCCTCACTAATGATAGGAATGTTTTCCTTTATCCATTGTTCAGCTCTGATGGAGACTCAACAATCAACTATCGACTGTTAGAACTACTGAAATTTTAAAAATAAATCTTAGGCTAGGGTAGTTTTAAACAGTGAGGGTATAAGGAATATAATTTCAACTGCCCATACTTAAAAACGGTGGATATTTTTAATGAAATCATTTCCTTTGTGGCCACTTAGGAAAATCATTCCTCTTTAGTTGTCTTCTGGATAGGAGGAGTCTCACAGGAGAGTCCCTAAAGGTCAAAAACAAAAATCTATAAGCGAGAAAGAGATGAAATATTAGAATGAGTCAATACTTTCTTGTCTCCATGCTAGAGAACTTTAACCTCTGGTTCACTTGTGGAAGCTTCTTAAACACGAAACCCATTAAGTATTAAACCAGAGCATGTAGTGTGTAGAGAAGAACACCTTCCATAAATAAATTGGTTAGAGAAGATTCCTGTCATTTTTCTTCCAATTTAGGTGGAAAGAAAGAAAGAAAGACAAATTATTGATTTGGAACTCAGAAATCACATTACCATTGATCTCATGTGTAGAATGAAGAAATGCACTTGGATAATCACAACCTGGGAAAAAGGACAATAGAACACACCTCGCGATGGTCATCCTAGTTCCAGCTCTTGCTGAGGTGGAAAGAAGGATTCCAACCGAGGCTGAGCCTCTGTCCTTTCCACTCGCTCTGTTTTCTGCAAACCTCATGGGGTGATCCACACATTTGGAAAGGAGATGGGGTAAAGAGAGCAGTTAACTCCCTTTCTACTCCTCCTTGTTTCCCGGGCACCTCTCTCCTTTCACAGATGCTTCCTTCTTTTTATTTCAAAAGCCTAAGTGTTCTTTAGCTTCCAACATGATCATTTCTCATACACAGACGAAAACAGTAAGAATTCTTGTCATTAAGGCTATTTTACTTCAAGGCCAAGAAAAAATAGTCAAAGAACCAAAGACCTTTTGTTAGTAACTGCTTTTAATTTAACCATATCCCCCAATACAAATCTTGGAATTAATCAAAATAAAAAAGAAGGAGGCTGTTGACAGGAAAACAGTTGGAAAAGTGCTGAAATTGGGATCGAGGTCTAGATATATTCAGATCCAGAAGGTTTAATGACACAGCATGTGAAAAGCAGGGGAAACATTTAATAAGCTTGCAGTCATGGCAGCATTTTTGTTCAGTGAATAATGAGCCAGATTATGCACGGAGAAAACTCATTAAAGTAAAGGGAAAACACTCCTCATGTAATTTGGAAAGATGATCATAAATATGCAATAAATATAGCAGTAAACAGTCAAATTCTCCAAATAAAGCAGAAATAACATTATTAACACTAGCCAAAGTCAAGCAAATGGTAGAAAGCATTCAAGTCAAGTCATTTTCTTTAGGTCAATTTTGATGGCTGGAAGGCAGCAGCTAAGCTGGAGGAATTATAGATCCACTTTTATAAGTGAATGATACAAAATGAAAATGCATTTAAATATCCTCTTCTAGAAATAAAAATAAATATAAAGACAATAGTAATATATTTTCACAATCCATAAACAGAAAATAAAAAACATAAATTAGAATAAAGAGAAAATCTCTGTGCTATTATTAGTAAAACAATTTGTTTTGGGCATTATATTGTTTTAGCAACCCAAAGTATACCTGCATCTCAAGTTTCAATGGAATAGTCAAAAATATTGATCAAATATCTGAAGGCAAAATGTTGTTTACTTTACAAAATGAAAATTTAGCATAATATGACTATATTTTTAAATGAGATTGCTTAGAGATTTAAATTCAAATATTTTAGTAACAAACTGATGAAAGTGCTCCATATCAAATCTAAGGAATGTAATGAACTATAGTTATAGTCAATTTCATGTTTTAATAGTTTTCTCATTCTTCATAATTCTAATACTTCAAGTATTAATAAAGTAAATGTACTTTATAAATTATGCTCATAAATAATTGTACTTTATTTGTAAATTGTATTAATAAATAGTTGTTATTTTAAAACATGCTTATTATTTTAAAATAAAGAAGATGAATGAGAATAAGACCCAATTCAAGAATTTTAAGAGGGGAGAAAATGTCCCAAGGAAGCAACCAGAAGTGAGAAACTAACATAAAAACCAAAATAGGAAGCAGAAAAAAAGAGAGAAATTTAAAAACCATAACCAAGCTTTTGAAAGAAAGGCAGTAAAGTTGAACAAACTCTCAGAAATCTAATTTTAAAAACCAAGAACTTTAAAAATAAGAAAGGAATTGTGCAACACTAAAAAAATGTAAAACTTAAGAGAATATCACTACATAAGCATACAAGTAAATTTAAATGAAATGGATGGTCTTCTGGGGAAATATAAATTATTAAAATCAGCTAATGAAGAAGTACACAATTTACACACATGATTCCTCTAGATAAAAACTAAAATTTATCCACAAGAAAATCTTCAGATTAGTGTTCATTAATCTTTTCACATTTTTAATAAAATATTAATTTTCATATTATGGACTTTGTCCCAAATATTAGAAAAAGGAGACAACATCACATGCTGAGTATGTGCCAGAGCTATGACACAGGCTAAGGATGTCCTACTCAAAGCTCAGGGTTATTTTTCACTGTAGAACAAAAGTTTGAATCTTTCCAGTGTGATGAAGCATATGTTCCTACAAAAATATGCTTATGATTCTTTTTTCAATCCATTTTCTAGGGGGAGCACTAAAACTATGTGAAATAAAATAATGTCCCCATGGTCACTCAAGGCCTCCCATCTATCTATTGTAAAGTCCTGTTCATAAGCCCTGAATGATCAACCTCCAGCCAGAAGCTGTATCCCAGTAGTAAATTTGCAGTTACAATCAACAATCCACCCTCATTTGTAACCACACTGAACTTTTAAGCCTAACTTCTATATAAGAGTACAAATGTGAATTCCTTTTAGTCAAGATGATTTAGTTGCTTCTGGTCTAAAGTAGATTTCTTTTAGAAAACTGCTCAATAACTTAGAGGATTCTTCTTGGGACTTTCCCTCCTTTTTCTTTCTGTCTCTTCTTTTGAGGTGAAACCTCAAAAGGCTTAAACAGACTCCAGGTGTAGGCAGAGGAATCCCTGGTTCATGATTGCTTCTCTGCTCCTGTCTGTGACTCAGGTTACTTAGCATTTCCATCCACTCAAGCAAGGAAGGAAATTACCATTGTCATCACCCAGGTTTGGCCGCCTTCTGCTCATCGTCTGCTACAGAGTCCTTTTGCCCTACAGCTACGGGACCTTCCTCAGGCAGGCTAGCTCTCATCTCTAAGCTCCTTGCTTGCTCAACTCATTGGATTTCTTCCTTGTTGTGTAGATAGAAGACTTGAGGGCCGATCATCAGTCCTTTTCCTCATTCGGTTTACCTTGCCATCTGTTCTACTCAACTACTGCTGTTCCATGTCAAGATGAGCAAATAAGAAATTCCACCTCCCCACCTCACCCCTCACAGTCCTACACAAGAGGCAGGACACCTATCTTCAGGAGTTATACCAGCTTTTGACTTCCAAAAGAGGCTGACCAATGGATAAATCTCAAAGACCCAGTGCACTGCATACCAATACCTACATGTTGAAATTTCCTTCCTCTAGTCATCAGAACAGACTCTAGCTTCTACACTAGCCCTGATACATCACAATGCCTGAGATGGAGATGGAGCTAACTTCAAGATCTCCAGAGAATTCTCAGATCAGGGTGAGTCCTCCTCAACAGCCCCTTAGTGTTTCGAATAAAATAGAGTGATCTCTTGCGATTCCAGGCTTCTAATATTCATCCTCCAAACAAATCCACAATTTAGAAAGACAGACATTTTGAATCCCAAATTATGTAACCATCACATTCAAATCCTTAAGGAATATATTGAACAAGGAAAAAATAATATGGTAACTATTATTACCATATTATTAGCTCTTAGAATCTGGTAGCTACTAAGAGCTCCTTTCTGACCAATTTAATTTAAAATTTCTTCTTTCCAATGTCACAGTATGAATTTACAATGGTAAACCACTAAGAGGTTTTCATATATAAGGATGTGCAAAAGATACATACCTAGGAACTTTTTGATGTTTTAAAGTGAAAATTTTAGTGGCAAGAATTAAGAAATCATTCCTTAGTTGATTTATTCTATTCAAATTTTGGAATGGTTTATTTGGCATCTCGACTACTCTGCTTCCACAGTGAATACAATTAAGAAAAGACCTGGACAGTTAATCTATTCATTTCAAATTTTAATGACATTTAGGATAGTCTGCGTGGTGTATATAGCTGATTTTGTCATATCACATAGACATGTTCTTTATACAAAATCTAGGAACCACAAAAAGGTCTGAGAAACTTAGAAGTCATCAAAAATTTGTCCTTTTTTCTCAGCCCCTCCAACCTGTCATTTACTAAGTACTTTTTCTTTCTTTTTTTTTTTCATTTTTGAAACAGGGTCTTGCTAGTTTGCTGACAGTCTTGCTAAGTTGCTGAGGCTGTCCTCGAACCTGCGATCCTCCTGTCTCAGTCTCCCAAGTACTGGGATTACAGGTGTGCGCCACCATGCTTGGCTCTAGTAAATACTTTTATTTCACCTTCATATCTTTGATCTCTGTCCTCACTCTTCCATTCTGGCAATCACTAATTTCTTTTGATCATTTTGTGATGCTTACCACACTGGCTTCATAATTTTTTTATTTATATCCATTTACTGGTGCATTGTAATTATACATTTGATAGGTGTCAGGTTAGAAGAATCATACATGCATACATTGCCCATTTAGCCCTCCCTCAAATCCCACCCCATTCCCTCCCCATTCCCTCCCTTTAGTGCTTTGCACAGTGATTTGAGTTTTATAAGTTTGGATATATACCTCAGGTGCTTTAGTGTGTTTCCCTCCACCCCCCTCCCAACTCCCTCAGTTAGGTCATCTTCTTTGTTCATCTAAAGTTTTCATCTTCTTTGTCTGGAGTCCCTTCTAAATCTCCTTCTCTCTAGCTTCCACATATTAAGACGAACATCCGACTTTTCACTCTTTGTGCCTGACTAATCTCACTTAGCATAATATTCTCTCTCTAATTCTTTCCATTTCCCTACAAATGATGTAATTTTGTTCTTCTTTATGGCTGCATAAAATTCCATTGTGTACATATCCCATAGTTTTGTAACCCATTCATCTGTTGATGGACACCTTGACTGGTTCCAAAGTTTGGCAATTGTGAATTGTGCAGCTATAAACATAGACACACATGCATTAGTCTGGTAGTTTGGTTTCTGATCTTTTGGGTAGATG
>PVJS01029146.1:0-24995 GCA_004027185.1 Glis glis
AGCCTCAGCTACTTAGTGAGGCCCTCCACAACTTAGTGAGACCCTCTTTCAAAATAAAAGAATAAAATAGGGGTGGGGTTGTAACTCAGAGGCAGAATGCCCCTGGGTTCCATCCCCAATACCACACACACACACACACACACACACACACACACACACACACACACACAAAAGTCTGGTAAAATTCAGCAGAGAGTTTCTCTGGTCCTGGGCTTTTCTTTGTTCGGAGACTTTTTAATTACCGTTTCAACCTCAATGCTTATTTTTGACCTATTTAGTTTTTTTGTATCTTCTTTGTTCAATTTTGGTAGGTCATATTTGTCCAGATATTTGCTCATTTCTTCTAGGTTTTCCAATTTAGTGGCATGTGATTTTGAAAATATTCCTAATGATCCTCTGGATTTCATAGATATCTGCTGTAGTATTTCCTTTACTCTCTCTAATTTTATTTATTTGAGTTTCCTCTTTTGGTTAATTTGGCTAAAGGTTTGTCAATTTTGTTTATTTTATCTTTTTTGTGGTACTAGGAATTGAACCCAGGTGTATTCTACCACTGAGTTACACCCCCAGCCTGATTTTATTTCTTATTTGGAAACAGGGTCTCACTAAATTACAGAGGGCCTTGCTAAGTTGTTGAGGCTGGCTTCAAACTTGCCATCCTCCTGTCTCAGCCTCCCAAGTACTAGGATTACAAGTGTGTACCACCACGCTCGGCTTGTTTATCTTTTCAAAGAAATAACTCTTTGTTTCATTGATCTTTGAATTTTTTTGGCTATCATTTATTTCTCACATGATTTTTTTCCCACAATGCAGATTAACCCTGGGTTTCAAGCATGATAGGAAAGCACTCTGCTACTCACCTTCATCCCCAGCCCTTTGTATTTCTTTTTTTTTCTGCTCTGGTATTTATTATTTCTTTCCTTCTACTGATTTTGGGTTTGGTTTGTTGTTTTCCTAAGGCCTTGAGATACATCGTTAGGTTTTTTTTTTTTTATTTGAGATCTCTCTGCTTTCTAATTTAGGCAGTTATAGTTACAAACTTTCCTTTTTTATAACTGCATTCTCTATGTCCCATAGATTCTGGAATGTAGTGTTTTCATTTTTATTTGATTTTAGAAAATTCTTAATTTCCTCCTTGATTTCTTCATTGACTCAGTGCTCATTCAAGTGTATTGTGCAATCTGCATGTGTTTGTACATTCTCTGCAGTTTCTCTTGCTAATGAATTCTATTTTTATTACATTATGTTCTGATAAGCTTTAAGAAATTATTTCAGTTTTTTTATTTGTTCAGATTTGATTTATGGTCTAAAATGTGATCTCTTTTGGATGAAGTTCTGTGTACTGATGGAAAGAATGTGTATTCTGCAGTTGTTGGATAAACTATTCTTTAGATGAACTTTTTGTCCCTTTGATGTACAGTGTAATTTAACTTTGATGTTTCTTTCTTGTTTTTTAATTTTGGAAGATTTATCTATTAGTGAGAATGCAATATTGAAGATATTGAACACTACATTATGGTATTGAGCTTCTCTCTCTCTTTTTATGTTCTGAAGTATTTGTTCTATAAAGTTGGGTACTCCAAATTTCAGTGCACATGTATTTACAATCATTATATCTTCTTGATGGATCAACATGTAGTGACTTTCTGACCAGTTTTGGCTTGAAGTAATTTTTTTCCCGATATGAGCATAGTTACTCCTGCTTGCTTTCATATTCTACTTATTTGGGATATCATTTCACTTTTCATCTTTGTTATGCCTTTGCTGCTGAGGTGAGTTGCTCGCAGACAGCAAAGAGTTTGGTCTTGTTTTTTTTTAATGCACCCAGCTAGTCTTATCTTTTAATTGGAGAATTCAGATCATTTATATTTAAGATTATTATTAAAATTATATACTAATTCCTGTCACTTGTTGTTCTCCTATTTGCTTTGAATAATCTATGTTCATTTCTTTCTCCCTTATTCATCTTGGAGATTTCATGGTTTACTGAGTTAATAATGTTTGATTCTTTTCTAACTCTCATTTGCTGTCTAGTCTTCTAGTAAGATTTATTTTTTCCCCATGGTCTTGTGATTGTGTTTGCTTTACTTCCTCTTCTGTGTATGATTACTTTAAGTGTCTTCTGTAATGCTGGTTTAGTGGTCATGATTTCCTTTAGTGTGTACTTATCTAGAAGTGTCTTTATTTCACCTTTGATTCTGAAGGATAACTTTGCTGGACATAGTAATCTAGGTTGAGTTATCTAGCTTGAGTTATTTTCCTTCAAGGGTTGAAATACATCATTCCATGTCTTCCTGTCCTTTAGAGTTTCTACTGAGAAATCTGTAGTGATGGGTTTGCCTTTGTAAGTAACTTAATGCTCCTGTCTTATGGCTTTCTATAGTTTTTCTTTGTTGTTTGCTTGGCAGTTTAATTATAAAATGTGGAGAGATTCTTTTTCAGTCATGTCTTTTTGGGGGTTCTAAGTGCCTCCTGAATCTGGATGTCTGCATCTTTGCAAAGATTAGGGAAATAGTCTTCTATTATTTTGCTGAATAGGTTATCTATGCCATTACCCTTTACGTTGGCTCCTTTGTCAGCCAGTTATTCATAGGGTTAGTCTTTAATGGTGTTATGGAGATCTTGTATGTTCTGTTCATAATTTCTAATTTTTTTCTATCATTTCCATATAAATAAGATAACTCATCAACCTTGTCTTTGAGTCTTGATATTCTTTCACTTGATCTTGTCTATTGGTGAGGTTTTTAACTTAGTTTTTTATTTGACTTATTGGGCTTTTCATTTCAAAGTTTTCTGTGTGGTTCTTTTTCAGAATCTCTTTGTTGAAAAGCTCTTTTATATCCTGTATTGTCATTCTTAATTCATTAAGTTGCTTATTTGTATCCTGTTTTCTTTTTTTTTGTGGTACTAGGGGTTGAACCAAGGGGCATTCTACCTCTAAGCTACACCACCAGCCCTATTTTATTTTTTATTTTGAAACAGGGTCTTGCTAAGTTACGAGAGCCTGTCTTCGAACCAGCAAGCCTGCTGTCTCAGCCTCCAAATACTGGGATTACAGGCATGTGCCACCAGGCCTGACTTTGTATCCTATTTGATCACTTAGAAAAAAAGCCAACATTTTAAACTCTTCATCCAGTACTTCATCCGCTTTGATCTCTTTGGGTTCAGTCACTGAAGGCTTATGGACATTTGGAATGGTCATGTTGCCTTTATTCTTATTTCTTATGTTTCTATGGTAAGATTTGGACATCTCTTCCACTTTTATGAGAGGATCTTTTTAGCCTCTTCTTGAGGGCTTAATCCCCCAGTACTGCTTAGAGAGGAGAAAATAAATTTTGGTAAGAACACAAAATCAAACCATATATGGAAATACAGTAAAAATCAATTAAAGCCTATAACTTTGCCACTAATAACAATAGAAAAGAAAGGGGCATTAACAATAATATAATAATAATAATAAAAAAGAAGGGACAGGAAAAGGGAAAATAAAGGAAAATGAGAAAGAAAAGGGGGGAAAGCAAGAGACAATAAAATCCATTTAAATAATTTAAAAAGTAAATACAATGAGATCAAAGTAATAAAAAAAGGAAGAAAAAGAAAAATGAGTCCCCAAACGTCTTCCTAGCTGAGGTTCTTGGAATGGTGAAGCTTCTTTCTGGGTCCTCTAATGTTGGAATCCACCAGGTATGGGGTGGGTAGTGAGTCACAGCTGGGGCACAGCAGTGATTTTGTGTCCTGTTCCCTCCCCTGGGGACCCAGAGTTGCAGCTGCACATTGCTTTGCACTTCTTTCTGAGCTGCCTTTCTGCTTCTCCACGCTTTAGCTTTCTTGATTCCCAGGTTGTTCCTCGCTTTCTCTCCTCAGAATATTATTTCTCCTTTGTTGTCTTGACTCTTTTCACTCACAGAATCCAACAAAAGATGCTTTTATTATACCACCTTACCCAGAGTCTCTAATCTATTCACATTTAAGGTAGTTATTCATAGGTAAGGTTTTGCTACTACATTTTGTTACCTGTTTTCTACTTTTTATGTGGTTCCTTTCTTTCTTCCTCTCTTAGGTCTTTCTTTGTGGTTAAGTGATTTTCTCTAGTAGTTTGTTTTGATTCTTTGCTTATTTTTGGTTTTTTTGTTATAGATTTTTTGCTCTGTGGTTAACTATGAGGATTATTTTAATAAGCTATTTAAAATAGCATCTTAACATTGATAATAAAGATAGGAAAAGAAACAAAAAGAGAAGAAATAATATTCTTGCCCTTCATTTCTCCTCACATTTTGAATTTTTTACTACTTGCTCAAATTCCTAATGGAGTTTCAGAATTTTGGAGTTGGGAGAAAATCTTTAAAAACCTCATTCATTCTGCTATTCATCAACAGACATTGAACTCTTACTTTGTAGCACACACAGAGTTCTTTTTTCAATTTTATATTGGTGCATTGTAATTATGCATTCATAGTGATATGTTCATATGCACACATAACATAATTTGGTTTATTTCCTTCCTCCTACATTTTCTTGTCCTCCTCCAGTTCCCCTCCACTACTCTGCTCGTCTCTCTCCTAATTTTTATGAGGTCCCCTTTCTTTCCTGTTTTCTCTGTAGCTTCCACATATGACAAAAAACAAGCACCCCTTGATTTTCTGAGTTTGGCTTATCTCACAGAGCATGATGGTCTCTAGTTCCTTCCATTTTCCTGCAAATGACGTTTTTTTTTTCTTTATGGCTAAGTAAACCCCCACTGTGTATACATACTGCCTTTTCTTTATCCATTCATCAGTTGACAGATACCTAGGCTGGTTCCATAACTTGGCTATTGTGAACTGTGCTGCTATAAACATGGGTACACATATTTCACTATAGTATTCTGACTTTAATTCTTTTGGAAAGAGACAGAGAAGTGGTATAGCTGGGTCATATTGTGGTTCCATTCCTGGCCTTTTGAGGAATTTCCAGAATGGTTGTACTAATTTACAATCTCACCAACAATGTGTAAGTATTCCTTTACCTCCACATCATTTCCAGCATTTATTATTATTTGTGTTCTTAACGATTTGCCATTCCAACTGGAGTAAGATAAAATCTCAGTGTTGTTTTGATTTGCATATCGCTGATTGCCAATGATGTTGAACATTTTTTCATAATTTGTTGGCCATTTTTGATTTGCATATCGCTGATTGCCAATGATGTTGAACATTTTTTCATAATTTGTTGGCCATTTGTATTTTTTCTTTTGAGAAATGTCTATTCAGTTTAATGCTCATTTAGTGATTGTGTTATTTAATTTTTGTTGTTTTTGAGTTTTCAAAAAAAATGTAGTCTGGGTATTACTTCTTTCCCAGAGGAGTAGCTGGCAAAGGTTTTCTCTCATTCTGTAGGCTCTCTCTTTGCTGTACAGAGCTTTTAAATTAGATGCAGTTCCATTTACTAATTTTTGGTTTTCTTTCCTGAGCTTTAGGGAGTTTTATTGAGAAAGTTGCTTCCTGTGCCGATGTGTTGGAGAGTTGGTCCTATATTTTCTTCTAGTAATTGCAAATTTCTGGTCTAATTACTAGGCACTTGATCCATTTTGAGTTGACTTTTGTATGCAGGGAGAGAGATAGGGATCTTGTACATATGGATATCCAGTTTTCCCAGTACCACATGTTGAAAAGGCTGTCTTTAGCATATATTTTTGGCACCTTTGTTAAGGATCAGCTGCTGTAACTGTGTGAATTTGTCTATGTATCTTCTATTTTACTGGCCTATGAGTCTGTTTTTATGCAAATACCATACTGTTTTTGTTACTATATCTATGTAGTATAATTTAAAGTCAGGTATCATGAGGTATGGTACTTATTCCTCAAAAGTGCTTTGACTAATCTGGGTCTTTTCCTCTTGCATATGAATTTTAGGACTGTTTTATCTAGTTCTTTGAAGAATGTCATTGGTATTTTGATAGGGATTGCATTGAATCTATAAATCACTTTTGGTAATATGGCTATTTTTTTTTTTTGCGGTACTGGGGATTGAACCCAGGGGCGTTTTACCTCCGAGCTACACCCCCGGCCCTATTTTTTGTAGTTTATTTTGAAACCGGGTCTCACGAAGTTGTGGAGGGCCTCACTAAGTAGCTGAGGCTGGCCACAAACCCGTATCCTCCGGTCTCTGCCTCCCAAGTACTGGGATTACAAGTGTGCGCCACCATGCCCAGGATAATATGGCTATTTTGAACAATATTTATTCTGTCTATCCAAGAACATGGGGGGCCTTTCCATCTTCTAATGTCTTCTTCAATATTGTTCTTCAGTATTCCATGATTTTCATTGTAAAGGTCTTTTACCTTCTTGGTTATATTTATTCCTAGGTATTAATTTTTTGAGGCTATTATGAATGGATTTTTTCTGGGTTTCTTTTTCAGTGAATTCATTATTGGCATATAGAAGGACTATTGATTTTTATGTGCCAATTTTTTATCCTGCTACTTTGCTGAACTTATTAGCTTTAAAAGTCTTCTGGTTGATTTTTTTGGAGGCTTTTAAGTATAGGAAAGAAAGTGTTCAGAGATAGCATGGGGAACATATGGTTTATTTGGGAAAGCTTACAAGAGATTAATGACTGCTCCAAGGAGAGTTCTATGGCAACAGGTGGACAGATCACCCCTCTGAGCCTCACACCGCGTTGCCAAGCAGTGCCTCCTCTCCCTCACAGTGTTCTGTCCAGTGGTGGCCAGCTGGACGAGTGGCATGTATCCTCTCCATGCTTCCCTCAGTTCCATGCCCATCCCCCCTCAGCGAGGGGTTTCATGTTATGTTACAGAAGCAGCAACATCATCACCGTAGGTATCATGGTTTGGATATAGAATTTTCTCTGGAAGAGCTTATGTATTAACGGTGCAAAATGTTCAGTGGTAAAATATTTGAGTCATGAGGATTCTAATCTCATCAGTGGATAAATCCATTAATGGGTTAATGGATTCATTGGTAGGCAGGTAGGTTGTGGCCTTGGGGATTATATATGTTCCTTGCTCCCTCCCCTTGCTCTCTCTCTGCTCCCTACCACCATGCATTGAGCTCCACAGAGTGACCGGGCCAAATATGGACGAAACCTCTGAAACCTTCAGAACTGAGCAAATAAATGTTCCTTCTGCTAAATTGTGGTGGTCAGGTGTTTTGGTTCACGGGAGTGAGAATGTTGACTGAAACAATTCACCGGAGTGAGAATGCTGACTGAAACAATCAGTTTGCTTTGTTTTCTTGTATCACCAGACTCCCAGGGAGCAATTAACTGTCCTGGTATACATGCAAGAAAAGTAGCTTTTTACAAGTTAGTGCTGACTTGCCCATTTTCCCAATATGTATAAGAGAAATCCATTGTATTTTAGATAATGTGTATCTGAACTTCCCAGCCCAGGGTTGCTCACACAGTAGCCTTGTCTTGGGCAGGTTTTTGGGAACAGAAAGGGGCAGCTAGGAACATAGTATTTTACCATCCTCCTTTGTGGAAAGGTTACTGTTTCATCTTGTCTGTTTGGAGTTCTGAATGCTTCCTATATGTTAATGTCCATCTTGTTTTCCAGGTTTGGAAAATTCTCTGATATTATTTCATTGAAAACATTATCTATGCCCTTAGTTTGTACTTCAAGACCTCCCTCAATACCAATTACCCTTAAATGTGGCTTCTTAATGTTCAGATTTCTTGAATGTCCTGGTTATGCTTCCTCATTGTCTTTTCTTTATCTCTGATTGAGTGTTCAAGATCACATACTCTGTCTTCGAGCCCCTTAAGTTTGTTTTCCATGTGGTCTTGTCTATTGGTGATACTTTCTACTGAATTTTTTATTGAATTTATTGTGTCTTTCATTTCCAGGTTTTCTGTTTGTTTTTTTTTCAATCTCAATTTCTTTACTGAAATGTTCTTCCACTTCCTGTATATTCTGTCTGAATTCATTTCTTTGATATTCTTTTAGTTATTCCATCATTTTAACAATCAGCTTTCTGAATTCTCTGAGTTTTCCTCCCCCTTGATATTGGTGGATTCAGTTATTGGGGAGGTTGTAAGTGTTCAGAGGTGTCTTGTTAGTCTGTTTCCTCATGTTTTCAGAGGTCTTATATTTGTGCATCTATTGAGATGGAGTCTTCTTTTTGATGTAGCGGTCCTATGGCAAGTAGTTATCCCTTTAGAGTAAGCTCTGGGTTGGGGGTATAAGTTAGCTTCAATTCACCTGAACAGTGTAATTAGAATATTAATTATAACTCTTAATACTTTAAAAGGATATATTGCCTACAAGTAACATGGTATTTTTAAGAGCAAACCATGTATCAACATATACTAGAAAAGTAATTACTAATTATCAATATAATTATATTAATCAGGAGAAATGTGAGTTGGAAATAATGTAGAATAGGCTGAAAAGATTACGAATTAATGAATGTATATTAAATTGAATAGAGAGACTGATTAAAAACAAGGAAATAGAAAAAGAAGAGAAATGAAAGAAGAAATAAAGTGGGTGGGGAAGGAAGGGAGACAGAAGTTAAAATGTAGGGAGTAATGTAGACATAGAGGGGGTAGGAATTGAGATATGCATGAAAAAGAAGAGGTGTTGGGAGAGTCTGATTAATATGACAAAATAAATAGAATTCAATGGAAGTACACAAATTGTGGGGGGCCATTAAGAATTTGTTAATATCATTGAGCTTATACAAGTCTTATATAGATGCTCAATATTCTTTTTTTCTGGAGATACTGAAGCACCCTCTACTGTGTGTATACTTCTAGTATGTTCTTTGTGGCTTTCGGCTCTGTCCATACACTGGCTGAACTTGTTTGACAAGTCAGTATGCTAAGATCAGTCCCCTCCTTGCCTGACTACCTCAGATGAGCTGGGGGGATGGGCAGGGGTTGTCTATTTCAGAGCAGATTTTAAGTCCTGTTGTCTGTTCTGTTATAGACTAATCTGGGTTGAATTGCACCCCTTGATTGCTGGGGGTGGAGGAGGGTGTTGTGTAGAAGTCATCAGTCTATCCTCCTGCCCTTTCTGGGCTTGGGATAAGTGACAGGGGAGTTTCTGCTTACTTTCAGGTCTCAATCTGTTTCTGTGCCCCTCCAAAGTCAGTCACACTCATTCCAAAAATCATACTGTCAGTTTTAAATGGGCACTCACTTTGCTGCAAAGAGAGAAAAAGAAAAAAAGAACAATAAAACAAATAGAGGATGATCTCTGAGAAACAACAGAACTTTGTAGGAATTTCTACTTTGCTTCTGGCTGGGAAAGTCCACACAAGGAGTCTCTTCAAGCTGTCAGCATTCCTCACTCCATGCTCCTCTGCTTGGGGAATGGTGAGGCTCCCGTAAGCTGAAGGGCTCCAAGACCTCCTGTCTAGGCTCAGCTCAGCTTTTCTGAGCCCATTCTCTGTTTAGATTGCAGGTATGTTGGTGAGCTTCTGTTTTTCTTAAGTTTGGGGGAAAATTGTCTTTTTGCTTGTTGGGGAAAGCTTCCCCTCCCCCACAGAGCCATAGGATGCCCGATGCTGCCATCTGTTTCTTTTATTCTCTCTCTATTCTAGAAACCTGTATTTTTGGTTTTCTCCTGGTTGCTAGCTAAGGGTTGCCACCAGCTTTCCCCAATGTCTTCCTACCTCAGTTTAGTGCTCTAGATCTGCTGTTTTAAGTCACTGTCAGAGAACTGCTATGACACTGTGGGTTCCTCTGATCTGCCCTATTTTGTGATGTGATTGATTTTTAAAAATTGTTTCAATCTCTCTTTTAAGTTTCTTTGATAGAGTACTAAGTAGTTTTTCTGTGTTTTCCTAAAGATTGTTGAGTTTCTTCGAAACAAGTATTTCATTTTATTATCTTTTGGTTTGGCTTTTAATAGAAACAGCTATTTTAAATTCTCTGTCTTGAGAGTTTTTATGTATCAGTTGCTATATGCTAGTTTCTGGCACCCCTTTTGTCCATTAGGTAAGGTCATTGTCCCCTGACAATTCTTGGTGCTTGTCAACATATGGCAACATCACATACTAAAAGCTAGTTACTTATTCCAGTCTTCATCATCCGGCTTTGTTTTTGCCTGTCCTTTCAGAAATTCTAAGCAGGCTTCCTCTTTCTCTGAGCATGTGATCATTTCTGCTGCTTCACCAGTAGATCATGCTCTGTTGAAGTGTGCCATGAACCCGCAGTTGGTGTGTTGTTTAGAATGAACTGGAGGGGAGCTGAAAGACGCTAGGCTGTCCCTACAAACCATTGCCTGGGGCTGAGTTGGGCCAAGATACCTCTCAAGTTATCGGAGGCCTCTGGCAGGGGTGGTAGGATTCTGCCAAGCTCTGGGCCTTACTGTGGAAGGAGCATCCCTAGGCTCCTGTGCAATGATTTGGTTCTTACCTCCCTTTTCTTCCCTCAACTGGGCAACTACTCTCTCTGTGTTATTCTTGCTTGGAATGGAAGATGGTTGTGGTGGACAGTCCTGTTGGCCACCAGTTTCAGTGTGGCAGGCCCAGCACTGAGTTCTAAGCCAAAGACGTTTGCTTACTTCCCTTCCCTACCCTCCATCCCCTTCAGCAAATAGAGCCTTGTTTGTCCTGTGCAAGCGTTTCCTGAGGTTGGTGGAAGCAGTTCTTTGGCCACCTGGCTAATGTGGGATCCAGAGGCTTAGTCTGAGGATGCTGATATGGGATCAGGGGCTGAGGATCTCTGCCCAGTTCTGGGTTTCACTGTGATGAGCCTGGTGTAAATTTCAAGTTGAAGGCCTGGGCTTACTTCCCTCTCCCTCCCCGAGCAGGTGGCATCTGCCTCCGCACTGTGCTGCTTAAAGTTGAGTAAGGTGTGATGGTGTAGACAACCCTTTCCTTCCTGCCTTTTTTAATCTGTCTTTTCTTATTATGCTAAAACCAGATACTCTAGTTTCTCACTCGGCTTCCTTAGCTCTTGTGGAGGTAGTTTACTGCATGGATAGCTGTTCAAGTTGATGTTTCTATGGGAATTCATTAAATTTCTCTGGAGAGCCTACAAATAAAGGCATTTCATGCTAACTCCCATTGTGAAAGTACAGTTAAAGGAAGTATTTTTGGTACACTAACATCTTACTAATTGCTAAGTTTGTGTTTTGAGAAAATATTCATCCAAGGACTACTTACGGTAATTACTTGCACATGTAGTCTGCTTTAAATCAAGATAAAGGCTGGATACAGTGGCACACACCTGTAATTCCAGTACTTCGGAAGCTTAGACAGGAGGATCTCAGGGTTTTTTTTTTTGTGTGTGTGTGGTACTGGGGATTGAACCCAGGGGCATTCTACCTCCAAGCTACACCCCCAGCCCTATTTTTTGTTCTTTATTTTGAAACAGGGTCTCACTAAGTTGAGGAGGGCCTCGCTAAGTTGCTGAGGCTGGCCGCGAACCTGGATCCTCCTGTCTCAGCCTCCCAAGTACCGAGATTACAAGCGTGCGCCACCATGCCCAGCTCGGATCTCAGGTTTGAGGCTAGCCTCAGCAACTTAGTAAGGCCCTGTTTCAAAATAAAGAATAAAATTGGGCTGGGGGTTGTAGCTCAGGGGTGTAATGCCCTTGGGTTCAATAACCCCTGGTTCCCCTTCCCCTCAACCCCCCAAAACAACTAAAGATGCTCTTGCATCCTTGTTTAGTTATTACATCCAGATCAAGCTCCCTGGGGAACTATTTTCTCACCATTGTGAATTTTAAAACTATCTTACCTTGTTACTTTACTGTCAGGATCTTCTCTTTGGTATTTCTGCCTCATATCTGCCATATACTTGTTTTGCCTCTTTCTTCAATTTATTTCTATGCTTTTAAAACTAGACCTTTAAAATTTTGGAATAAATTTTATTTACAGAAAACTTGTAAAGATACTACAGACTATTTTCATATGCTGTTCACTTGTTTTCTCCTAATGTTAAAATTATATAGCTATGTCGATACATTATATTTATTAAAACTAAGAAGTTAACATTGGTACATTATAATTAACTGAACTGCTTAATTTGCATTTCTCCAATTTCTCCACTGATGTCTTTACTCTGTTTTAGATCTCTCCCAGGGCACCAAAGTGCATGGCGCGCCAGTCTTCTTTGCTCTATTTCTGTCATTTTTTGTTTTTCATGATCTTGGGAGTTTTGAAGAGTATTGGTATTTTGTAGAATGCCCTGAAATTTGGTGTTGTCTAATATTTTCTCATGATTGGACTGAGTTTGTAAGTGTTAGAAAAGATTACCATAAGGTGCAAGGCTCCTCTCATTACATCACATAGAGTATCAGTTTGTTAGTAATGATGTTAAGTTTCTGGTTTCCTTTTTGGCCATTTTCTGACCCTTGAGTAGCTGCCGTATCCTTCTTTGGGTTGAATTGTATCCTGGCTGCTTATTTTCACAGATCCTGGAGTGCTTATCCTTTTCTAGATCCTGTTATTTGTTTTTTTTAAATTTATTTATTTATTTTATTTTTTTACATTTATTGGTGCATTGTAGTTATACATTTTGATAAGTGTCAGGGTATCAGAAGCATGCATGCACACATTGCTCATTTAGCCCTCCCTCAAATCCCACCCTATTCCCTCCCCCTTCCCTCCTTTTCCTGTTCGGCATAGTGATTGACTCTGATAAGTTTGTGTATATACATTGTGTGCATTAGTATATTTCCCTCTTCCCCCTGCCCATCTCCCTCAGTTAGGTCACCTTCTTTGCTCAACTAAAGTTTTCTCCGTCTTTGTCTGGAGTCCCTTCTAAGTCCCATTCTCCCTAGCTTCCACCTATTAGGGAGAACATCCAACTTTTCACTTTTTGTGACTAACTAATCTCACTTAGCATAATGTTCTCTAATTCCATCCATTCCCCTGCAAATGATGTAATTTTCTGCTTCTTGATGGCTGCGTAAAATTCCATTGTGTACATATCCCATAGTCTTGTAATACATTCATCTGTTGATGGACACCTTGGCTGGTTCCAAAGTTTGGCAATTGTGAATTGTGCAGCTATAAATATAGATACACATGCATTAGTCTGGTAGTTTGGTTTCAGTTCTTTTGGGTAGATGCCTAGAAGTGGTATTGCTGGGTCATTTTTTTATACTTTTTTTATACTTTATTTTGAAACTGGGTCTCACGAAGTTGCGGAGGGCCTCACTAAGGAGAGAGAGAGAGCTGAGGCTGGCCGCGAACCGGGATCCTCCGGTCTCTGTCTCCCAAAGTACTGGGATTACAAGCATGCGCCACCACGCCCGGCTGTGATGTGGTTTTGAATGTTAGTTGCTAGTATTTTGTTTAGAAGTTTTGTGTCTAAGTTCATCAAAGATACAGGTCTGTAGTTTTCTTTCTTGAGCTGTCTTTATTTGGTTTTGGTATTAATGTGATGTTTGCTTCATAAAATGTATATGGGAAAGTCCCGTTTCTTTCTATTTCACTGAATAGATTGAGGAGTATTGGGATAAGTTCTTCTGTAAAGGTTTTATAAAATTCACCTGGGAAACCATCTGGACCTGGGCTTTTCTTTGATGGTAGGCTCTTTATTGCTGCTTCAATCTCTTTGATTGCTATTGGTCAGTTTAAAGTTTCTATATCTTCTTGAGTCAACTTAGGAAGGTTGTACATGTCTAGAAATTTGTCAATTTCTTCTAGGTTTTCCATTTTGTTGGAGTATAGTTTTTCAAAGTAGTTTCTGATAATCCTCTGGATTTCTGTGCTCTCAGTGGTAATATCACCTTTTTCATCTCTTATTTTAGTAATTTGAGTTGATTCTCTCTTTCTTTTGGTTAGGTTGGCTAATGGTTTATCTATCTTATTTATTTTTTTAAGAAACCAGCTTTTGGTTTTGTTGATTTTTTTGTATTGTTTTTCTATTCTCTACTTCATTGATTTCTGCTCTGATTTTAATAATTTCCTGTCTTTGACTGGCTTTAGGGTTAGACTGTCCCTGTTTTTCAAGGGCTTTGAGGTTTGTCATTAGATTATTTATTTGGTGATTTTCTGTTCTTCTTATGTGGGCACTCAGTGCTATGAATTTTCCTCTCAATACTGCCTTCAGGGTGTCCCTGAGATTTTGATATGTTTTCATTTGTTTCTAGGAATTTCCTAATTTCTCCCCTTGTTTCTTCTCTGACCCATTCCTCATTCAGCAGTGTGGTGTTCAGTCTCCACGTGTTTATGAGGTTTCTCTGGGTCTTCTTATAGTTGATTTCTAGTTTCATCCCATTATGGTCTGAAAAGACGCGGGGATTATGTCACATTTTTTGAACTTGCTAGTACTCACTTTGTGGCCTAGGATATGGTCTATTTTAGAGAAGGTTCCATGAGCAGCTGAAAAAATGTAAATTCAGCTGTAGTTGGGTGGAATATTCTGTATGTATCTATTAAGTCCATATGGTTTATGATGTTCCTTAGGTCTGAGGCATCTTTAGTGACCTTTTGTCTTGAAGATCGATCTAGTGGTGTGAGAGGTGTGTTGAAGTCTCCCAATATTATTGTATTGGGATCTGTGTGTGATTTAATGTCACGAAGAGTTTCTTTTATGAAAGTGGTTGCATCTATGTTTGGGGCATAAATGTTGACTATTCTTATATCCTCTTGCTGGATTTTTCCTTTTACCAGTAAGAAATGATCCTTCTTTGTCTCTTCTGATAAGTTTAGGTTTGAAGTGTAATTTGTCTGATATCATAATTGCTACTCCTGCTTGTTTTCGAGTTCCATTGGCGTGGATTACCTTGCTCCACCCCTTCACCTTTAGTTTGTGTGCATCTTTACTTGTAAGGTGTGTTTCTTGCAGGCAGCATATAGATGGATTGTGATTTTCAATCCATTTTGCTACCTTATGTCTTTTGATTGGGGAGTTGAGGCCATTTATATTCAGAGTGATTATGGAGAGATGGGTTTTCATTCCTAACATTTTGAGACTTATTTCTGTTTGAGGTAGTGTTTGTTCTTTGCCTAGTTGTTTGTTTGATGGAAATCACTGTTTCTCTGGTTCTGGAGTTTCCTCACTATTTCTGCCTTGTAATTAATCTTTTTGAGTATTTTCTCTAGTGCTGGTTTGGAAGACATAAAGTCTTTCAGCTTCTGTTTGTCATGGAAGGTTTTTATTTCCCCGTCAAATTTGATAGATATCTTTGCTGGGTAGATAAATCTTGGCTGGAAATTATTTTCTTCCAGAGTTTGGAATATGTCGCTCCAGGCCCTCCTGCCTTTCATGACTTGGTTTGGAAGGTTGGTTGTGATTCTTATTGGTTTGCCTCTGAATGTTACTTGGTCTTTTACTCTCACTGTCTTTAATATTCCCTCCTTGGCCTCTACATTAGTCAACTTATTATGTGGTGTGGTGAGCCTCTTCTCTGATCTTGTCTATTAGGGGTTCTATATGTTTCCTGTACCTGTGTGTTGACCTCTCTTTCTATGTTTGGAAAATTTTCTAATATTACTTCTCTGAATAGATTATTGATTTCTTTGGTTTCAGCTTCTAATCTATCTTCTATGCCTATTATTCTTAGGTTTGCTCTTTTAAGACTGGCTGAGATCTCTTCAATGTCCAATTCATGCTGTCGAATTGTTTTTTCTAATTTATATACTATGCTTTCATTTTTGGAGAGGTCATCTTCTAAGAGTGATATTCTGTTTTCCACGTGGTCTAGTCTATTGTTGATGGCCTGTATTGATGCCTTCATTTCAATTATTGCATCCTTCACTTCCTTCAGAGCTTCTTTTTGATTCTTGTTCAGGGTGTCAGATTCTTTGTTTATTTGATCCTTCATTCCTTTCAGGTTCCCTCTGAATTCCTTTCAGAAATCCTGCATAATTTCTACTATTAAAGTTTGGAATTTACCTTCTGGCAATCTTTGCACTTCTGTGTTGGCGGGTTCTGGTGTTGTGGGATTGTTTTTTTTCTATTCTTCCTTTTCATGATTTCAGGTTTCTTATGTTTATACCTTTGTTGCTTTTGGCAGCTGTATCTCTCTCACTCTGTAGGTTTCCTATGTCTAATCTCTCTCCCTCTATAGTTTCTTATTCTGGAGGTAGAGAGTTGCTACTAGGTGAGCCTTAAAGATGAACAGCCTTTACTGAATGGTTATTCTCACTTGCTCGGTATAATGTCCATTTGCAGGCCCAATTCTTGGTCTCCTTCAGTGATTGGGACCCTTGCCTGGTGCCTCTCATTACCTGTGCAGGCAACCAGTGCTGCTGTTGCCCCTCTCACTGAAAGCATGGGTCTCGCGTTCTCCACTTGGGCTGTCCCTATCTCTCTCTCTGTCTACACTTATGACAGGTGTCACCAGCAGGGGACCCCAGGCTTTTGTCTCTCTTTGCCTACAGAAGTGGCAGATGTTGCTTTGACCCGATTCTGTGGAAACATGGAACTCCACGTTTTACACAGAGACTGCTGGTTTGGTTCAATTTTCCCCAAGTACCACAACTGTATGACCTGTGGTGATCCCTGGGGACTCTATAATGGTGCTGCAACCCATGGGCTGCAAGTCTGTCCCACCCAAATGTTGCCAGGTATTGTCTGCTTATCCATGTGTCTACCGTGTCCCACAGCAGACCCCACTCCCACCTCTGCCGGGGCAATCTGCACCGTCTCAGACCCTGAGATTCCCTGTGGCCATGCTGGGTGGTCTCCCCCTGGGGGGGCTCGTTGACTTATGGTCTCATTGAGTGCTGCTCTTAATCTCTGGGGGAAAGGGTGGGCTCAGCCGCTGCTGCAGGTTCTGGTCATGCCTCCCGGCACTGGGGACTCTGCCGAGTTTTGATCAATCTGCTGCTTGCTTTTGTCACTGATACTCTGTAGTTGCTGGTTTTACAACAGGTCCCTGGCTTCTTTGTTGGTGGATGCAGAAGTTGCAATGCCGGTAGCCGCTGGCATAGTCTGACTAAGATGGCGCTGCTGCTGCTTCTGCCGATGCAGCCGTTCTGGTCTGTGTCGTGTATGGAGCGAGTTGCTGCTCGCCTTCACTGCTGCTATTCTGCAGTTGCTGGATTCACAACAGGTCTCTGGAGTCTCCGTTGGTCTTTTGTGGAAGTCACAATGCTCATAGCCACTGGTAAGGTACTGCCAAGATGACGCCACTGCAGCCACTGTCGCCACCGCCATTTGGTCTCTTTTGAGTGTGGAGCGAGCTGCTGCTTGCTTTCGTCTCTGCTGATCTGCAGTTGCACTTACACCAGGTCTCTGGCTTCTCTGCTGGTGGTGTATGGAAGCTGCAATGCCTGTAGCGGCCACTGCAGTCCGGCCAAGATGACGACGGTGCCATCCCTTAGGTAAGGCGATTGGAGCTTTTTACTTTCCTCTGTTTTGTCTTCTGGCTTTGATTTTGTCACGTTTCAAACTTTTTGTTGTTTAGTTCAAGTTTTTGTTGCTTTTCTTCTCCTGTTGAGAAGTTGCTTTCATGGAGATTGAGATCCAAGTCTCATAGAGATCATAATGTGGTATCTCCCTTGGTCACCATCTTGGAACCCTTTCGGTGGGGTCAACCAAAAGACTTCTTCTAGATCCTGTTATTTGTGTCTTTTTCATTTTTATATGCTTTAACTAATCATAGGTGCTCTATTGCTTTTCATGTGTCCTTTCTTGGTCATTCAGGTTCACTGACCTGCTGATATTCCAATTGATTGTTATCAATGTTCTAACTGGAAAACAGCAGTGGTAGAGTAAAATACAATATCAACATTTGTTCAAGAATCTTCCCTTTAAAAACACAGGAAACAGGCAATCCCATTTAGGAGGATTTTAAAGAAAAGTGTTAAATAATTTTTGTGCTTGGTTGAGTAACCTTCACTAATTTATACAATCTTTGTTTTGTTTTTGATTTCTGGTGGTACCGGGGATTGAACCCATTGGCATTCTACCTCTGAGCTACACCCTCAGCCCTATTTTTCATTTTTTATTTTGAAACAGGGTCTCACTAAGTTGCGGAGGGCCTCACTAAGTAGCTGAGGCTGGCTGAGAACCCGGCTCCTTTGGTTTCAGCCTCCCAAGTACTGGAATTACAAGCATGTGCTACCATGCCTGGTTTAGACTATCTTATTATCACAGTGTTAACACCTAATTAGGCATTACAGAATAACACATGGTATCTTCCTTCATAAGAGTGTGCATTTCAGTTACATGTAGATTTCTAATCCTATGTAAGTCCTCAGATTGGCTTGTTTTTGTGGAATAGTAAGAATGGTCTATAAAAATGTTAATTTTTCATATTTTGTTGTAGATTTAAAATCACATGTAGTCTGAGACATTTTGATAAGGATATTCTAAGTATTGGTTGGAGGGATTAATTGCCATAGAATTGTTGTTTTGCTTCTTATATTAAATTTGCCTTACTCTCAGTTCTGGATTCTCTAGGAACAGGTATCTTATATTATTCCAATAGAAGAGAAATCGTATACTGTGCACCTTAAGCAAAGGTAATTTTTAATTCTTTAGGTTGGGATTTAATTTTATTTCTATGAAGCTGTTTCCTTGTAATACAAGTAGAGTATGAAAAAATAAAATAGATGTTATAAAGATTTTTAATCATCTTGTTATGAACAAATGTTCTTTTGTGACTTAATTAAATTTTTGATCCTAATTCTTCTAGTAGTCTTTTGCAAATGTGGATTGGGGGCTGAAAAAAATAGAAACTCACCTCTTGAAAAACTGATCTTCACATTATGTTGGCAGCATCAGCAGGACATACATAACATAAAAGCAGATGCAAAAGGGGAGCAGGCCTGAGTTAGGGGAAATATGGGCTCACTGTTGGAGAATCGGGATATAAATTGCTTGTGGGATATGCTAGGAGAAATTTTCAGCTGACAGTTAATTTGGTTTAGAATGTGAGAAAGAGGTGTGTCTTTCAACATCCTTTCATGATAAAAACTCTCAATAAATTAGGTATAGAAGGAATGTACCTCAATATAATAAAAGCCACATATGAAAAACCTAGAGCTAATATTATATTTAATTAAAGAGAAAAGTTGGAGGCTTTTCCCCTAAGATCAGGAGCAAGACAAGGATGCCCAGTCTTATTACTTCTGTTCAATATAGTACTTAAAGTCCTAGCCAGAGCCTTTAGGCAAAAGAAAGAAAGAGAAGGCATATAAATTTGAAAAAGAAGTTAAATTGTTTTTCTTTGTAGACAACATGATTTTATACATAGAAAACCCTAAAGACACCACCAAAAACTGTTAGAACCAGTAAATGAGTTCAATAAGTTGTAGGATACAAAACCAGTGTATAAAAATCAGTAGCATTTCTATACAGTGAAAATGAATTATGTGAAAGGAAATCAAGAAAGCAGTCCCATTTACAGTAACAAAATTCCAATGGCATTTTTATATAGAAATAGAAGAAACAATCTTAAAATTTTATCTGTCTATCCATCTATCTATTGTAGCACTGGGGATTGAACCTAAGGGTTCTTTACCACTGAGATACATCTCTAGCCCTTTTTATTTTGAGACAGGGTCTCACTACGTTGCTCTAGGCTGGCCTCAAAGTTGGGATCTGCATGCCTAAGCCTCCAGAATCTGGGATTAAGGGCACGCATGCCTGAAAACAATCCTAAAACTTTTAAAAAAACTATAAAAAACCCAAATAGCCAAAGCAATTCTGAGCAAAAATGAATAAAGCTAGAGGCATCACACTACTAGACTTCACAATACACTACAAAATTATAGTAATTGAAGCTCTTTTTTAAATATGTAATAAATACAGTCACAGAAATGAAAAAGATATATCTATAAAAGTGGGGGCGAATTTAAAGGTGAGAATGACAGACAATGTAGAATTGAATGCCACAAAAACATTTAAAGGACAAAGGAAGGATTTAGATGAAGGTACTTATCTAAGTAGACAAAAAGACTTGAGGGAAGCTAGGAAGATATAATGTTATTAAAGATGAAGAGGAGACGGTATAAATGGGAATGTAGTAGAGCAGGAAGTACTTCACGATAGTTTGACTTGACCCTTCCTTTTTGACAACTATGTGGTAATTAGTATATTTGTGGGACCAGATGTAGTGGAGGCTTCCTAACAGAAGTTAGTTTGTGTAGTCAATTTGAGTTACATTAGGTTCGAATAAGCATGAGGTGAGGAAGCATAACTAGAATAGTATAATAAGTACAGGAAGTGGTAACCAGCGAAGGTTGAACTTAGCCTTGAAGTTTCAGTACATATGCTAAGAATAAGAATTTTACACAATGCTCTTTCACCTCATTATGAAAGTAACATTATGCATAGTAACAAAACCTAGAATGAAAGAACAGAAAGCTCTCATAATGCTACATCCAGTTGATATCTCCATAAATTTTAAAATGCTTTTTCCTCTCTTCTTGCAGTCCCTTATCTTTAAAAAGGAGTCCATTAAGTTGGGAAAACTATTTTATTTGTGTAAATGTGTATTAATTTGAATTTAAGTATATGTCTAAAGAAAATACCGTCTTTATGTCAAGGGTTGACAAATGTTTTGTCTAAAGGTCTAGAGAGTAAGTATTTTACTCTTTGAGGGCCATATGGTCTCTGAAAAAACTACTTAACTCTGCTGTTATAGCATTAAAACAACCATAAACAGTATGTAAGTGAATGGGTGTGGCCGTGTGCCAATAAAACTTTATTTACAAAAGCAGAGAGTGGTTCAAATTTGACTAGAGGATGTCAGTTTACTCATTGCTGCTTTGTATATTTCACAAAAATAACTTTGAATTTTCTCACTTTTTGTATTCAGGTATTTTTTAGCAGATAATTTTATGGTCTATTTGTATAATCAAGGATCTGTGAGCTCTCATTCTTCAGATATTCAGGTAAGATTTAAGTTCTATGTTTCATAAATGTTTTTCTCAATTTATAATTTTATTTATTATTATTTATTCATTTGTTTTGGTTCTTACTGGGGAATGAACCCAGGGGTATTCTACCTCTGAACTAACCCCCAGTCCTTTTTTTATTTTGTTTTTTTTATATTTTATTTTTTATTACATTTATTGGTGCCTTGTAGTTATACATTTCTGGTGTCTGTTTTTTATATTGGAAAAATGCTAATGCAGAAAGCTCCCAGGATTCACGGGGGTATATTTAAGGTATTTATTAACAAATTATTGGGATTTCCTGAAATGTAAGTAAACTAAAGTGACTTAGCACCTTTCACACTGACTAGACAATGAATACTATTTATTTACTTATTTATTCATTTACATTTTGTTGAATAAATAAATATAGTAGATAAGCAAACACAAATTGTTGGATACAAATCACACATTGCATCCATCTAAATATGTCCTGTTTACCCTCTCCTCAAAACATCCACTTGAGTTGCATTAGTTTGCATGGGGTGAGGAAGCATAACTATTTGAATTTTTTTAATTTCCTTCCCTTGCCTGATCTCTCTGGCAAGAGTCTCAAGGACTATATTGAAAAGGAGTGGTGATAGTGGGCATCCTTTTATTGTTCCTGATTTTAATCAGAATTCTCCCAGTTTTCCCCCATTCAATATGATGTTGAATTTGGGTTTATTGTATGTTGCCTTAATGATGTTGAGGTTAAGTTCCTTCTATTACAATTTTCTGCAGTGTTTTTTTTTTAACATGAATGGGCGTTGGATTTTCTCAAATGCTTTTTCAGCATCTATTGAGATGATTATGTGATTTTTGTCTTTTGTTCTATTTATGTGGTGAATGACATGTATTGATTTGTGTATGTTGAACCAGCCTTGCATCCCTGGAATGAAACCAACTTAGTCATGGTGTACAATTTTCTTGATATGGTTTCAATGCATATTGCTAGTATTTTGTTTAGAATTTTTGCATTTAGCCAGGCATGGTGGTGGACGCTTGTAATCCCAGCACTTGGGAGGCTGAGACAGGAGGATCACAGGTTTGAAGTCAGCCCCAGCAACTTAGTGAGGCTCTCAGCAACTTAGCGAGACCCCGTTTCAAAATAAAAAATAAAATAGGGCTAGAGGTGTAGTAAAAAATAATTTTTTTGCATATATGTTCATCAAGGATATTAGTCTATAATTTTCTTTTCTTGAGGGATCTTTATTCGGTTTTGGTATTAAGGTGAAACTAGCCTCATAGAAGGAGTTTGGAAGGTTTCCATCTCTTTCTACTTCACAAACGGTCAATAAACACATGAAAAAATGTTTGACATCATTATGCACATATATGAGAATACCAATGTCAATCTCAATATCCTATATGGGGAAGGGAAGGAGTGGGGAGGGAGCCGGAGGAAAGTCCACCAAGTGCTGTGTGTATGTATGTCACTATCACTATGAAGTGAGACTATAATACACCAATAAAAGTCTATAAAAAAGAGGGTATTCTATTTTTTTGTGTTCTACATATATTACCTAGTCATGTACTAACCATGTTTTCAAACCTGCAGATTTTAAATGCATGGTTTATCTGTTAACTGAGAGGAATTATGTTTAAAAATATTTTAATATGATTATAGATTTTTTATTTTTACTATTATTTAAATTTTGGTTTATATTTTTGAAGTTATGTTATTTAGTGAATACTAATTTGGAATATTTGTATTTTCCGGTGAATTGAAACTCCTATCATTATTAAATATACCTCCTTATCTCTAGTAATGCTTTTTGCCTTAAAGTCTAGATTTCCTGTATTAGTATAGCTTCAGAGTCATCCTTTTGGTTTGTGTGGGCACAGTGTATCTAGCCCTTCAGTCTTCCTGTGTCATAATATGTTTATATGTCTCTTTTTAGCAGCACATTATAATTTTAAAGAAATCAGATTCACAATCATTGTCTTTTAATCAATGACCTAAACTTATATATTGGCAAGTAATTTTGCCTCCTAAAAAATAACATTTTGGAAGAAGGGTGTGAAATAGTAATCCCAAGCCATAGTAAAAAAGTAGTTAATGTAGTGAAAATGACAAATATGTGGAGTTTTTTTTAGATTGTCACTTTACTCATACTGAAGTAAATCATATGGCCTGTGAAGACTGTTTTATCAAGTGTAGAGGTAGGAAATAGAAAGTTTTGTGAATTCCTAAATAACCAGTTTACTTTTTTTCTTTCCTAGGCTCATTGCTACTACCAAGGATATATTGAAGGATATCCAAATTCTGTTGTTATACTCAGCACGTGCTCTGGACTGAGGTTATTTATTGTCTATTATTGATTACAGAAAGCACAGTTCTGATATTTGGCTATGGTGAATTTATTCTACTTATATTATGTGTACAGAGGAGAATTCTTACGTGGAGAGTATTCACTGACATCCTCTGAATATGCTCTTATCCCTTTTCACTTTCCTCGCAGACCAGAGACACTTCTTAATTGCTCGAAAGTCCGGCTTCCCTAGTCTCCTTGCTCTGTCTCTTATTTAATTTTCCTATAGAAATGACAGTTGAATGCACTTGACAATAGTAAGTTGGAGGAACTAAGTGTAGGATATCTCATTCTTCCAGCACATAAAGTGTTTATGATATATAACATGTATCCTAGTATTTGGAGATATAAAGATAAATAAAGGCTTGCTTTTCCTCAAAGAAATCATTTTCAGAATACATAAATAATTATTAATATAATACTCATTCTAATAATATCACTCTCTTGAGCTCTCCTAAAATTATTTGGCTTCCTCTTTGCTGGTTAGAGTGGTTTTATTCTGCCAGAAAACTCTCCACCTTAGTTTTCCAGTATAATATCCTTGTTTTCATACATAAGTGTTTTTCAGTACTTCTTACATGGAATCCTGAAATTTGTCTTTTAATGGAGTAGTGACTTAAACTGTTACCTGTATTTAGGCAAGGATAGTATTATAAATTGTTTACTCTTTAGAATCTTGCTTTTGATTTCTTATTTAGATTGTGTACCTAAACAAAATTTAAAATGTCATTTCATAGTTACTACTAAATTTTATTTTTATAAATACTTATAAAAATAATCTTTTTTGTTATAGAGGCTGAGTAATCATTTTTTAAAAAGCATTGCCAACTAGAGAGAAATTCATCAAGATTTCTGTTTACTTTTTCTTTAATTAATAACTGATTTTGAGGACCTAGCAATTGATAAGTGATTTCTGTTGGAAACTGACTTTGTGGTTTAGGGAAATTATTTGTCTCTTCAGAGTCATCTCTAAGAGTTTGGAAGAAAATACTGGATTAAAAGCATTCTTTATTATTTTTTCTTTTGGATTTTGTTAGAGTTTCATAATACAGATTTGATTAAAACACTTAATATTTTATCCTTAATTTTACAGAGGAATATTGCAATTTGAAAACGTCTCTTTTGGAATTGAGCCTCTGGAATCTGCACTGAAATTTCAGCATATTATTTATAAATTAGGAAATGAAAACAATGAACTTGCAATCTTTAAGAAAAATAACAGAATCATAGAAAAACATCCAATGGACTATAACATTTTTATAAGTGAAAAAGTGAGTCACTTATGTTTTATTACTACTTTTAGACTAACTATTGCTTTTATTTACTTTAAAAATACATGTTGTTAGCCTATTGTACAGCTGTAGCAAATATTTTTTTCCTTTGTGAATATTCTAATCTCTTATTAACCTAATAATTTCCCTGAAACCGTACATTACATTTTTCTTCTTTTTTTAAAATTTTATTGGTGCATTGTAATTATACATTTAATAGGTGTTAGGTTAGAGGAGTCATACATGCACACATTGCCCAATTTGCCCTCCCTCAAATCCCACCCCGTTCCCTCCCCGTTCCCTCCCTTTAGTGCTTTGCATAGTGATTTGAGTTTTATAAGTTTGGATGTATACCTACTGCACTTTAGTGTGTTACCCTCCACCCCCCTCCCCACTCCCTCAGATAGGTCATCTTCTTTGTTTATCTAAAGCTTTCCCCTTCTTTGTTTGGAGTCCCTTCTAAGTCTCCTCCTCTCTAGCTTCCACATATTAAGGCGGACATCCAACTTTTCACTCTTTGTGCCTGACTAATCTCACTTAGCATAATGTTCTCTAATTCTTTCCATTTCCCTACAAATGATGTGATTTTGTTCTTCTTTATGGCTGCATAAAATTCCATTGTGTACATATCCCATA